>VNJV01017248.1:0-118997 GCA_008042635.1 Drosophila nikananu
ATACACACATGTTAGAACAACGCTGTGCGCGGCGCAGATTTCTTAAAGTTTACAGTTAAACTGCGACATGTCTGTGCACGATCGTATTAGGTTGTGTGCGGATTGAAAATTTGTTGTGTACAACTTTTGGTCGAGCTTGTATGTATGTATGTACCCTATACGATCGTGCACAGACATGTCGCAGTCTAACTGAACTTTAAGAACTCAGCGCCGCGTACGAAAATGTTGTTTCCAGGCGGCGTTGTTCAAGCATGTGTGTATGTGCATATATGTACATACATAAATACATATGTACATACATTTTTTCCATTTGCAGGCAAAACTCAGAAGAAGTGCCACACGCGAATATTTTTATTTTATCTCTAATATAATAAAATTATACTTATATTTTCAGATTAATATAGACTTATGTATAAATCCTCTACCCTGGCAAGGCGCATTTACTTTTGTCAAAGTGGGATGCGTTAAAAGGAACAAATTTTAATATATTACTCAACCCACCTACGCAACGACATTTGTAAGCAACAAATGGCGGTAGCCAACTCATTAGCAAATAAAGGTAATTATTATTATTAGAATTCACAATCGTAATCGTTTGTCATTAAAAATAATTTCTATATTCCAGACTTTCTGGTTGCAATTCAACTGAATGATGTTTTGCCCTGTAGTTCTCGTTTCAAGAACATCGAACACCAAAGCAACAAAAAAATCATAATGGCGGATTCGCAGAAGTCGTTCGTTCAGGGATTGATGATTTAGTTATTAAATACTATTAAAAAAAAAAAAAAGATAAAATTAATAAATTTTTGTAGTAAGAATTTATCGTACTTAATACATATACATATTAATACTTGAGATGTTCCTTATCTGAATTTAAATAAAGTAATTTTCATATTTTAATTTAGAACTTTTTGTGCTCAAAACAAGAGTTTTTCATACTGATATTAATAGTTTTTCGTTCTCATGTCAGTTGTTTTTAATGCTTAAACCAAAACTTTTTCGTTCTTTGAACAATCATTTGGCGAACTAATTTCAATCATTTATATGGTTTTAAATTGACCACTTTCATTCTCAAATCTATAATCTCGTTCATAACTGGATGTAACCTTCGCGTACTTGGATCACAAATAATTGTGCTTACCGAACTTTCGTGATCGTTCGTACTTGAATCGCCACTGAAATACTTTATTTTTTCTTTGAGTGTCCGACTTCCAACTGCAATGCGCCGGCAATGGGTTTATTTATGTAGCGTTATGACGACGGCGCAATTCCACAAAGGAGGCAAAGGAGGAAAGGATGCAGGGAGGCTGGGAGGGCGAGGGCGAGGCCAAGTGTGTGCGTTCTGGGTTATGGGCTTTGGGTCGCTCCTCCTCCTCGCATGGGGGGCAGAATTCAATTTTGAACCCGAATGCAATTGCAATTGGCATAACGGCCAAATGACCGTTCCTGATGACAAATGAAAACTAAAATGGCAGGGGGCCATCGGTGGTATCGGAAAATGGATATCTGATCAAGCCATCCATTAAGAGTCAGTCAAAGAAAAGAGAAACTGAAATCATTGCAAGCTTAAATGGAAGTTTAATGCATATAAAGGCTTCGAGTGGAGTTTATTGAAATGTTCAGGAAATATTCCTAGTTTAACTAAGCTTCCTAAACGATAGTTAAATTTAACGTGCTCTTTATAAGTGGTTTCTTTGTGCCTTATTATTTATTTGAATATTTTAAAGAACCCTGTTCTTCCCTCAAATTAATACATAGCTCAGAAATTAGATTGTTTTCCGTGATGCCTCAATGACTTGACTTAAAGCGGTAGCCTTCAGTTTTAACCAGATTTCCTTCCCTTTAACCTTCACATTAATTAACCCAACAGCAACTTTTTCACCAGCTTGAAAGCAAAAAGTATAAATTTAACAAGATGAGCGAGTGGAGCCCGGGAAATATCGCGTTGGATAATTGCGATGAGCCACGCAAGAGTATCGATAACAAAGCGAAGGCAGAAGGCAGTCGGAAAAGCAGGGAAAAGCGGGAAAAGTGGGGAAAAGCGGACGCGCGTGTGTGTGCTGAGTGTGGGCCATCCGATATGCAAAGAAGACGATGGAGAAGAAGTCATAAAGTAATAAAGGATATCATGAGCCTTAATGAGACTGCCTTTTCAGGGGCCTTGGCGAAGTCGAAGCACAAAGAGGATATCTATATCACTCAGCCCCAAACAATTAACGAAAGCTGCGACCCAACGGCAAGCACTATAAAATGAAGCCAATTTGCGTAGCTCAACAAACAGAAAACGCCAATAAACAAAAAGGGAAACAACAGTGGCAGCGGCGGGGCAGGACACTGGGGATAAAGGACGAACGCCGAACACTGGGGAATGGGAGTGGAAATGCACACAACTTGAATAATTACTTTGATTTTAATGCCCAGGCACCAGATCCAGGCCAGTGCCAGCGAGGCAGACACAAGCGCACGTACAATTAAAATTAATTTCAGTGGCCATGGCAAGTGCGTAAATTGTAAAAACCACTATCACATTATTTTTTCTGGTTTTCCCCGCCGCTTTCCTTTCGTTTCGTTTCGTTTGGCGTTTGGTAAAAGCGTTGCCCAAATGGTCATCGTCCCTGTGTCCAGTGGAAAAATCAGGCAACAAAACCCCAAAACGTAAAACGTAAATTAAGCCAATAACGGGGCAATCGGGCCAGGCCATCGGAGCGATTCAGGAATCACAGGACCCAGGCCAAAAGGACTCGTGGAACGGAATGAACTCGTGGGGAGGAGTAGCAGGAGGAGTAGCAGGAGCAGGAGCAGGAGGAGTAGCAGGAAGCGGGAACTAGAGCGGATTGGGCGCATGATCAATGAAGCTCAGCGGGCCTGCAGGTGCACAGTGAGAAAGAAGCGGGTCCCAGGGGGTGCAGGCATCATTTTTATAGGGAGTTTTAAGTCTTTTACTTTGGATTAATAGCTCAAAGGTAATTAGCATTAATTAAACCCTTCGTAAACCCAGACTAGATCTCATAATCATGACTTATGCAATCGCTAGAAATGAGCAACTCACTTAACTCTCTGTCAGGTTTGGGTTTCTCGCTGTGCTGCATTCCATTTCCCAGTCAGACGATGTCCTGCCAGCCACCAACATCCCAATCCTTTACACTCCGCACAACCCACACAACCCACGGCACCCACCGCCCCCCCACCACGGATGCATTGTGTGTGCTTTATGTCCTTGGGCCCCCCGACGCACGCTAACGACTTCAATGAGTTTTGCATGATGACGACGACGACAACGACAACGACGGCGACGACGACAACAACGTTGTCCAGCCTCCCATCCTGTGATGGGCGCCCCATAATTCTCCCCTCTTCTGCCCCTCCATCATTGTGTTGCAACTCCGAGTGTATCCGTGTGTCGGTCAATTGAGCCACAGTTGAACTGCAAACAATTTTGGAAGCCCCTTTGCCAGCGTAGTACACTTACCGAAAATCTGTGCGTATCAAATTAAATTGAATTTCAACCACAATAAGCATCACAGATCACAGGCTCCGAGGGGGGCGAGCAGGTGGCACTGGAAGGATGCTGGTTTGGCATTTGCAAGTGGCTTATAATTACATTAGTTGCAGACCAATTGAGCCTCAATTTGGCCGCCATGGCTGGTGCATGGTGCTGCTGGCGGCAACGACCTGTGTGCATCATTAGCTTATCATTCAACGTGGCATTCCGAATCGCAAAGGAGCGGGGCCACTGGTTGTATATGGCCAGTGTGGTGTGAACCAGATGATAAAAACCATCAATATTGTGACAGCATTTTATTGACAATCGATTCAGTGGGTGTCTTTAAACTAAAGTTTAAAGCTCCAGGAATTGGGCATTGAATTTCACTTCATTCTATTTTATTTATTATCAATTGTTGAGGAAGTCAAAGAGAGTTGAAACCTCTTTAAACTAAGCTTAAATCACAGCAAATGAAATTGTATTTGCTGTGGACGGTAACCCCCGATGCTATTTCGTAATTATTGTTAGCAAATAGTACTGCAATTGATTGAATTAAAAATAGCAGGGAACTGGAACTGCACTCTGTAACTCTATAATTCAACCACAAATGCGTAGCTCCCCTTTCCAGCGCGGAGCCTGTTGTTATTGTTTCGCCCCATGTTCGTTTTCCATCATTGTTTAATTAAACCTGAAGCGCACTACATGCGGTACCTGCGGGCGATCTAGACATAGAACAAATAGGAGCCGCAGTCCTTGCAACGCCTCATCGCATCGCTTCCCATCCCCAGGACCAAAATGGAGGAGGAGGAGTACGTTGCATGTTGCATTTCCATCACCTCCAATGCCCCCCAATCGAATTCGTGTTCGTTTGTTGTCGTTCGGGTTTTCATTATGAATTTTAATCCTCATATCGCATTCGCACTTTCGGTTGCAGGAGCTCCAGGCCCCGGATCCGGCTGGGCTCAGGCCCGTAGCCGGACATTATGCGCTACAAAATTGCAGTGGCCATAATAACTGACCGACAACAATAACAGGAACAGCAGCAGGGGCTTTTGTATTAAACAAACAACAACGAGCGCGTGAAGCAACAATAACACGGAGCGGAGATGGCCCCAAACGAGGCCTGAACTCGGCCAGGACCTGGACCCGGACCCGGACGAGAGCCAGGCTGCCCCGTAACGACAGACAATTGCAAATGACTTTATCAATTCATGTCGATTTCGGGTACACGCAGTTCAGTTCGGATCTCGCCGGACAACGACAACGACGACGACGTGGAGGAGGGATGTTTGGAGTCCATGAAGTGGACATTGTTCGGACAAAAAGCCACTGCCTGGGCCATGGGTCTTCGCTCCTCCACCCAATCATTGGCAACAAAAAGCTGTAAGCAGACAATGTCGTTCGATGATGGGGTATTTTGGGACCAGGTGTTGGAGGACTCCATCAAAGGAGAGACGAGCAGCCAAGTTTTAAATCTCCACAGCACCTTTACATTCTTAAAATAGTTTGTTGCTAGATTTACTGTAGAATTAACTTAAAATTAGTCTGCAAAATTAGCGGGTTACTCCACAAGACTCTTTTCTCTTCTCTTCTCTCGAATCTCCTTAAAACCCCACAAATCCCCTACTAAGTAACACTTTTAACAGCCGCCTTTAATCTTAATGTAATCCCAGCGCCTTTCCCACCTCCGTAACTCATTTACCTGGCCCTGTTTTCCGCTCCTTACCTTTTTTTGCCCACGCCAGAGACCGTAATCCATTTATGCCGTTTACTTTGATTTGCGGTCCTAAAGAAAATTATCTTTGATTCGATTCGGACCTGTGGTCCTGTGTCAATAGGAAGTGATTAATAGGGCGTGCCCAAGGTCCTGGCCAGGGGACTCGACTGGTTTAATTTCGACTAATTTTCAGCGCACGCTTTAATACAATATTTATGGGGCTCTGATTGATCCCAGAGACCTGCACTCGAGGAGTCAAGGATCCCGAGAGGACTGAATGGACCTCGAATGGCGGCTGAGTGATGGCTGAATGCGAGAAGGAGCGGCTGCCGCTGGTGGGATGTGGGTGGTTCCTCTGTTTATTTAGCACTTGACGGTAATAGAAATCAATATTTTCTAAATAAAAGCGAGGTCGTGGGTGCGCCGCTGTCTCGTAATTTATTTTTCCACATTCACAATTCTCAATTAGAGAGCCAGAGCCAGAGCCGTGTGCAGTGTGCTCGCTGCTCTCAGTTCATTTTCCGATTGTTTGTTAGGCAAATACTTCAGAATGGTGAATACCCGAGTGCGGAGGCAAAGGAGGCAACGTGGCAGCCAGGAGAACCCGCAGCCGTCAACCTCCTAGCCTTCCCTCTGCTCTTCCGGTCCTCGGTCTCTCTTTGGCTGAGTTCGTTAGGTGATTTGGTTATGCAACAACATCATTAAATCACCAATTACTTTAGTCAACAGAGGAATAAACCGAATTTCCTTATACACAAGCCAAAGTCCCCGACAACGTCGAGTGGCAGGACCTGCTCCCAGGTCGAGAAAGAGGTGTTGCAAGGACCGGCGAGAGGCTACAATGGCTTCAAATTGAATGTGAATAGCGAGTAAATTGATTTGTGCCGAGCATGCTGTTAGTTTTCAAAGCTTAAACTGCAGCAGCAGTTTGTGTCGATTAATTAGTCGCCAAGCAAAGTGCTCTAGGGTCTTAGCATTGCTATATTTGAAAGAGGTTCTAGGTGCCCGACTAACTATTTAAAGCTTCACCTGAGCCAGGGGCCAGTAATCGATCAATTGGCGACCATTTTCCCCTTTGCAATGTTCATGTGCTGTCCCTGAAACATATTCTTAATTCGGAATGTGTCAATTTTCATTAGCTCCGCTCAGGATCGGCATCCGGCTCCGACTCGAGTTCCGTCTCCGGCTACGGAATGCGCCACCCCCCATTCAGAAGTACCATGCAATTTTGATGAGGCTGAGCAAAGGAGGATGGAAATAAAGTACTTACGTTGCCAGCTGCTCGATGCCGAGCGAGTGCAACACTGTGGGCAGACTCGGCAGTGAGTGACACGTTGTCAGCTTCTTCTGGCGCGGATAGTAGAGTGTCAGCACGGTGCAGCTCTCCTCCTTCATGGTGAGTCCACCTGGAACGAGAATCAGACGAAATGCATAAGAAATGTGACTGTGAAAAACAAAACCCCAGTGCCCCCGTGGAATGCAAAAAGGACGCTGCTTGGCCAGGTGAGGGTCCTGGGCCTCGCAACAAAGGATGAAATTAAGCGGCCGTTGCAGTTGGCAGAGCAGTAAAACAGTGAAACAGTAAAACAGCCAAGGCGCCATCATAATAATATTGCAAAATGGAGACAACGTTGATGCTGATGGCTTGGAACAGAGGCGTCGCGGGTATTGCTTTATTTGAGTTCCAGTTGGGCAGCGCTTTACGTTTCGCTGGCTCGCGGATCCTTCTCGTTCCGTACGGTTGCAACATCGTTACGTTTGTCTATTACGACGACTCGGAGTGTCTCCATTGAGAGTTGTCACCCCCACGCCAAGGCTGCTGAATTGTGTAGACTGTGTTTGAATTTGTGCAAGCAAGCAAGAAAGTCAAATTTACGTTAGGTGCTATTTTTGTGCCACTCTTTTCAGTGGGGGGAAAATTTGCAGGAATGGTTCGGCAGTGAAGCGTTTTGCTATTTACGACACTGAAATGAGTTTTATGGTAGTCACAGTGAAGTATTACAATAATGTAGGGGGAATACTTGAAGTCAATTTTGTAAAGTTCCTTTGAGTTAAATTCGGGAAGTTTGCGAAATAATTAATTAAATAACTTAATGATTGTTTGCAGAAAATTTAAATTAAAGTGAAATATAGAAGAAAGAGTTTATATTATTTTGTCACAAGTTAGATACCAAAATTTATTAAGAAATTCAAGCTCTGCTCTTTTTTCAAAACGCCCCACTAATACGCCCTTTTATGCACTTCTCCTGGAACTAAGTGACTAAGAAACATGGCTTCGCCTTGCATTTCACTATCCTTCCAAATCAGTACTTTCCATTATCGTTGTCTGTTGTGGCAGCTTCACATTTTGCCATCGTCGTCCACAATTCCAATCTCATTAATAACAACCTCGATGCAGTCTGAAGCAGCGCATTGTCCATTTCGCTGGAGTTTCGCCGAGCAGCAGCTGTCACAGGACAGGAGGAGGACGAGCAGCAACGCCCACAACGCCTCAACACCTGCACACAGCTCTACTTCGTCCGTGTGCTAAGTGAAATGTTCCACTGTCTTGGTTTATGTATTTTACAATGACGTGGCTGCTCCGTCTTCGCCTCCTTTGTCTTGGGCCTTCGTGTGCCAGGATTCTCCCGGTGTGGCTGGGTCCTGGCTCCTGTCGCATATCGTTTGGCTGATTTAAATGTGTCATAACGACGATTGCTCACCGTTGCCACTGCCGCTGCCTGTTTACACAGCTCCCCCCCAATGTTTACGCCACCACCACCAGCAATTTCGTAGAACATTCTGCGCTCACGACAATGTAGCTGGGATCGCCTCTTTCCTTTACACAATTTACTGCATTTTTTGCAATCTTTATGGCTGTCGGGTCTATGTACGGGCTAGAGCTATGTATATGGACTCCCTTCGAGCACTTACCCAGGGTAATTGCCTTTCGTGACGAACTGTCATAAATGCATTCGGCGATGAGTCTATCCCCGGGCAGCGAGTGCACCGATTGGGGCAAACGTCGAAAGTCCTGATAGGCCACGTCTATATTGCTGTCGTGTGCAATTGGCGGCAGCTCCTCCGTTTGTCGTATCTGGGGGATACGGGGATTTAGGAGCAGAAGTTTGCTCATTAGCATTGCATTTTATATTCGGGTGTCCTGGCAAAAGGGACTACTGTGACACTCACCTGGCGCAGCTTAACCTCCTTGCCGATCTGATGGGTGCGCATCATCACCGCGAATATGTTGATGCCCTGCGGAGGAAAGGCGTGTGCTGTGCAGTCCTCGATGCACTGGCCCTCGGACACGACCCTCCGCTGTCCCGGTGGGATGATGTGCCGCCAGTTGGGGTCCATTCCTGCGGAGAGATAGAGAGAGAGAGAGAGAGAGAAAGGGAAATGTTCAGTTTCAGTGCTTTTAATTAACGGTTCGGCGCGGGGGTTCGAGTAGCGCGAGAAGCGACGCTAAAAGCTGCCAACCGCCAGGAGAGTGGAACGTAAACGTAAATGTAACGTAAGCGCGGAATGCTCACCGAAAAACCCCAACCTCGTTATCATCGCTCATCAGTGTCCTCCCCCCACTCGACACTCTGTTTAACTTTGAACGTTGATTTTTTAATTCGATTTGTCGCAGAACGTGTAATTACATTTTAATTGCTGCTTTTGATGTTTTAACAACTTTGTCAATGCAGTCGCGAGTACAGAGCCCATATATCCCATCCCCCAAACCCATCCCCATCCCCACACCCATATCAATTAGGGACATTTCCTTCTTTTCAAGGAGAAATTGCTTGAAAATCAAATTTTGCATTTTTGAATTTTTAGGGCGCGATTTGGTTTGGTCCTGGCCCCTCGTTGGCTCAATTAGTTAAATGTTGTGGAATATTGTTCATATACAGGACCCCGCATGTTGTGTCCTGGGGCCATTTCCCCCGCAGTTCGTTCCCCACACTCAATTAGGGCCGCGTGTCGCCTGCCATGTTGAAAAAATATTTGAAATTCATGTGCTACATATATAAATGGCAGCTACTGCTCCCCCAGCTCCTGCTGCTCCTTTGAATCCTGGGAAGGCCTGCTCCCTGTTCAGCCGCTTGGCATTTCAATTGTTGTGCGTGGGAGGATTGGAGGAGGAGGAGGATTGGGGGCTGGGCACTGGAGGAGGAGGGGCTCTGCTGCTATAGTATGCCAATCAAAATACTCGCGGGAAATACTTGGCATCGCTGGAGGAGCCCATTTCTGAATTCAGCTGGCAATTGATTACCATTTTTGTTTTCAGCTCTCTCTCCCTCGCTTAAATCTGGACTTAAATGTTGTTTAAATCCTTTTTCCTTACAACTTGATTAAAGAAATTACTCATGTAACTGATTGAGTTTTTAAGGGAGTAATCATTGAATTATCTCAAGACCTAATGCCTTTATTTTATTATATCAAATTGACAGACAGTGTGGCCAATTTAAATATTGAATACTGCAATTCCAGATTAGTTTCAAATTGCATTAATTTTTTGTGTCATTTATTTTTACGCCTTTTTGCCGCCGATGTTCAATACTCGCGATTCAGGCCGCTGACCTATTTTCTGGACACGCTGGCCTTTTTCCCCGATCTGGCTTATCCTTTATAATCCCATTGAACCTTCGTAAAAATATTAACTTTAAAGCCCTTTTGCATAAAATATCCATTTGGCTGGCCGATGCGCGGTGTGTGTTTTTCCTTTTAAAATTCAACAACCTCAACGTGCGAAATATTACGTAATGAATTGAATTTACCAACCGTCCCCCCAATATATGTAAATTTGCTTTGCATATTTGTTGCGGAGATTATTTCTATTAATTTTCATTGTCCATGGGCCATACTTTGGCTTTGTCATGTTGCAGGGAATCAATTTTCAATTACCCAAAAATATTGTTTAACTATGCCGTGTGCGCTGGCTTTAAAAAGTTTTTAGCCAAACTTTCTGGTGGTCATTTTACAAAATGTCACGCCAGAGAGAAATCAATCAATCTAACGTGCTGGCTGACTGGCTGACTGGACTTTATGATACTCAAATTCTCTATCATCAATTTAATTGAAAATTACGATTCATGCGAGCTCCCCGCCGGGTTTGCCCTCCTTGGGGCCAACTTTGACGGGGGACTTTGGCAAAAGTTTTGCGGCCATCCTTTAATTGATTTCCATTAACTTTCAATTCGATCAGTCCATTTGAATATTATCGCAGCGACAGAGAGCGACCGGAGAGCTCTCGCTGTGAAATTGCCGGCCAGCGGAGTGCCCCCCAATACCAATTCGTGCGGATTCATTTCATTTCCATTTCGGTCTCTGTGCGAATTTCCATTCATTAAATCAAAATTCAATATTGGCCAGGCGAAGCATGACGGAATGGCCAAGAGCAGGAGGCGGGAGGCAGGAGCAGGAGAGGCAGCTGGGAGCTGGGATAGAGGGTGGCCCTGGCTCTATTTCTATTTGATTTGGCCCAAAGCGCGAAGCGGGGACAAGCTCGCAATTCATAACTACACATATTTTACAAATCGATATTTAACGCTGCCGTTCCGCGTTTCTGGCAGTTGCATGTTGACAGCCAGCACACGGCGAATGGCGAATGCAGAATTCTGAATTCAGATTGCCGAATGCCAGAATGCAATGCAAAACTGTGCGATTGCAACTTTTCTAATTATTTTAAATGGCAATTTGTGTCAAAGCGTCAGCTCACTCACTTTGTGTCCCGGAATAGAGAGGGACGACTGCCGCCCGGCAGGCGAAACAATTTGATTAGCGTCGAATGAAACAGCCACAGATATCGCCAATATCTAGCATATATATATGTGTTTTTGTTTATTTGCCTACAGAGCCAAGTACCCCAGCAAAATCACATTTGATAAATGTATTTTTGGGTCAGCAACGGTTCTGTGGTGGCTACTTCAAGAGGATGTTGCAAGTGCTTCGGTTTGGTACATATTTTAGAATATTTTGGGTAAACTCTCAAAGGGTAAAGTGAGTGGGAATTAAGGGCTTGCCAATAATCTATATTAAAACAATATAAATACATTTTTAACATTAATTATACCTTAAGTTTGTTTAAATAATTCCTGTCTTTATGTTTCCTAGCAAAGCAAAGTGCTTTTTATTCAGAACAATTTAAAATACATCCTCAAAAACCTGCTCAACGACATATTAGCACTTGTGTAAAGTCATTTCATAAATACAGAAAATACAGAAACAATATTTTCCGCCCTCTGTGTGTGATCAATGGATGTACAATGTACACTCGCTTTCCGATAAGCCTTGAGCTGCCGATTACAATCCCCAAGCTGGCTTAACGTGTCCCAAACTCATTTGTTTCGCCATCTTTCCCGGCTTCCCAGCTTGCAACTCCCAACTTGCCACCCACCCATCTCCAAGGTGCCATAAAAATTCGCCAAGCCGCAACATTAATCACAGATTCGCTGCATACACCAGGGCGCTATATCAATAACCAATTAAATTGAAATTAAATTTCGCCGCAGCAGCCAGCGAGACCGGAAACGTAGCAATTTCGCAGCTACTTATGCGTGAGGGAGCTTTGGCTTTGGCTTGGAGCCCCAAGCTCCAGGCTGGGGGCGTAATTCAATTTATAGCAAACCAGGAGAAAATTGTAGCCAACATTTTATTTTTATTCTCATTTTTTATTTATTGACTTGTGTCTGCGAATGTGTGTGTGCGTGGTATGCGTTAAATTCCAATTAAATATTTCAATGGCAACCGAGAAGGGGACGCAGCCCAATCGGATCTGAAAGCCCTGCCTGACGTTCCTCTGTTTCTCGGCATTTCCCAAATTGTATTTTTCTATCAAGATGTATTAATCCACTTCCCTGGCCGCCATCTCTCCCGGGCTCCAATTCTCCCACTCCGGAAGTTTTGGCAACACCTACTCAAAAAGAGAGAAAAAAGAAGAACGCAGAACGCAGAAGGAAACAGGAAAGCTGGAAGAAATGTAAGTAGACGAAGTTCCTTCTGCCTCCTTTATTTAGCGCTTTTGGCCATGTCTCTCTGTGCGGTTGGCCCAAAGTTATATTGGTTTGCGTGACTCTCAACAAAAGTGAAATAACAATTGCAACAACAACAGCGGCCCACCAGAAAGGCCAAAAAAAACAAACAGAAGAAACAACAAAAAATAGAAATAAATTCTAAAGTGAAATTAGTATTTTAGTTATCCTCTGTGCCTGCTCACGAACCACACGATGAATATAGAATAAAATACGGAAAAAATGAAGGAAATTGAGTACCCGAGCAATTTTCAGGTGGTTCGCCTCGCTCTGGTGGTTGCTCCATGCGGATTTTGCTGTGTGGCTTGAGGAGTACTCAAAAAGTGCTTAGGCATCGACTCGGGGTGGGGTGGAGAATATTTGTAAATGGTTGTTTTGCGGGTTTTCCAATCGAGGTGAGTCGGAAGTTTTTCGCGCAGAAAATATGATAATTGGAGGAGGAGCAGAGCAGCAAGGGAATCTCCAGGTGCCTAGGAAATTGGCTAATGAAGAATGTTGCAAAGAGGCTATAATAACCAAAGAAGTATGCCAATCAAGCGGTCAGGTTAGGAAATTAATTTAAATGTATTTTGAACACGATTCTGGTACAAAAACTCCTCAACTACCCCTCGCTGCAACTATATCCACAATGAACTGCCACTGGCAGCACCTAACCTTTGGCTCTCTGAATTATTTAGTTGCTTGGCTGGAAAGTTTCAGCTTTCCACTTCCATTTCGACTACAGACACATGCCAAGTATTTCCAATTGTTTGATTTGGATGCGTGCTTGTCCAGCCAAACGCCAAATTTAAAATTAAAATCTATTTGTAAGCGATTTGGAGCAGTTGAACGGGGGGAAAGGACAGCCTTGCCTTATTGCCTGACAGACGACAGACAGACAAGCTCGTATTAAAAACTGTGACGATATAAACTTTCATGGTGGATAAAAGGTAGTTAAATTGCACAGTGTGTCTGTGTGTCTGGGAGCAGCAGCAGCGGATTTATCCCCATTGTTTGTTGTTGCGGCAGACACAATACTCCCTCTCTCCAGTTTGGCCAACAGCCGACATCCTCCCCATAGCTAAACCGCATTTGGACAAGCCGGGCAAAGTCATAAGCTTTTGTTTTACTGGCCCCACCAATGCGGTTGGATCCGCCCGGCAATCTCATAAATTGCATGACATGAGTTGCATACTACAGAACATATCCCTATATGTATGAAGAGTTCTTCTCATCGCTCTGCCGCATAAAATATACAAAAGGGCAGCAGCTGCACACAGATGCAGCAGTCGATTTATATAGGAAAGGGTTAGGGGCAACCCCTCTGTGGGGCATACTACATACGATATATGGAGGGTACTTACCAATTGACAATATGCCGGCATCGTTGGGTCGCAGGACGTGCGTAAAGTAGATTTTCAAACCCGAATTATCCGCCATTTGCCGGGCATGCAATTGGGCAAAGTCGGGCTTCAAATTGTTGTAATGGGTCTCCATTAAATAATATTTGGCCTGTCGCGATTCGATCGGGTAGCCGGCCTCGTGTGGATACGTAAAGCCCTGTGAAAAAAGGAAAAGTCCCCAAAAAAAGAGGGTAAAATATGACAACGGCAAACAAAAAACAGAGAGTAAAGAAGGGAGAGAATATGTTGAGTGTTTGTTTTTATACTCGCACATAAGTTGGGCTCTTGGCCTGAACGGAAGTTGATGCCATGGCCATGTGCAATTTAAATGCAGCCAGGACCCGGCTCCTCCTCCTCCTCCTCCTTCTCCTCCTCCTTCATTGCCATTCAATTGCATTGCGGAACGCCCCACGGCGGACAGCAGCCATAACATGCCACTGCATTATGGCGCTCTTCTGATGAAATTATGAAAAGCCCTATCCTCCAGTCCAGCCGGAGGAGGAGGAGGCCAGAGAGGAGGAGGAGCGGAGAAGAGCTGCTCGAGAAACGCAAAAAACAACTGACGAAGAGTTCAGGGGCCAAAAAGGGCCAAGGTATTTATTATTTCGGTGCACTCTGCCAGGTCACGTGGCTTATGGATTCTGAGAAGAGTGAGTTGAGACTCAAAAAATATATTCCATGTAAATTTGAATCCTTTCTGGTCAGAGTTCTTAGGTTTGTTGGGAAAAGGATTGAAAATATTCGAAATTTATAGAGAGATTTTTATAAGAGATCAAGTGTTGTATTTATTTTTTGAATATCTGTTTTGAATCTTTAAGGTTTCTCTTTAGCTACTAGAGCTGGAAAAACATCGATGTTTGCTTACATCGATGTTTGTGAGTACTTTCTCGATTAATAATCGATTAATAATCGATGTTTAACAAAAACAAAACAACGATTTTGTTACAGAACTCCTAGTTACTAGTATCTTATGATATACGAATAATCCGTTTTATAATGATCTCGGGATCATAGGGTACCTAGATCCTCCAGCAGACCCTCAAACCAGCGCTTCAGTGACGCCTTTCTTCGTGTTGAAAGGAAGCATTTGCGAAGGTTAAATTAATATTGCATGGTTATGGTTATGCCATGGGGTATCGGCGGGATATATATATATATATACCATATATATAGTGCATGTGTGTGGGGGGTATTGGGTGGATTCAGATTCCGTTGCCATTGCCGGATGCTTACCTCGCTGCCGCGCGACCAGGAGGCGACGATGGCGTTACACGCCAGCGGTATGGATCGGGCTCCCAGGCACTGGCGTCCCTGCTCGCGTGCCATCTCCTCCAGCTCCGCGTGGGCTCCCTGGCACTCGTGCAGCGTTATGTGCTGCAAGTAGTGCACGCTGGACGATGAATCATAAATCGGTTCGTACTGCGGCCATGAAAGGAAAATGAAGCAGAGACAACGGTTAGCGGGATGTGCATTGTGGGGATATACTATATCTCGTATATGTATCTGTATATGGGGTATATGGGAGAGCAGCATCCCCGAGACGGGGATGAATTTTTAATATTTCAATTTGGTTATGCCGAGGCCAAGAGACAACGGTGGGGGGCTGGGAAAGCGGGAAAGTCTCCGCAGCGACAGCTACTGGCAGACAAAAGCGGAATGCCAGAGAGCGCGCGAGTCGCTGAGCCACTGCACTTGGCCTTAATTATGCATTGTATTTAATATCGTTTAGTCGCTGCACTCGGACGGTAGGATAACCGACTGCTGGATATCCTTTAAGGTCGTAGAGGGGAAAATACCCCAAATAGAGGCAGCCTAAGAACTTACCCTTATCAGGTGATGCTTGCGATTGATGTCCTCCAGCTTGAACATCTTGCACCAGAAGAGCGGCAGATCGCCGGCGGGCAGCTCCACATCCTCGTTGCGCAGCTCCAGCACTCGCACGCGCTCGTCGTGCGTGGGCGAGGGCATTGGCAGCTGGGCGCGCTGCATCATGACCATGGGGCGGTAGGGTCGGAAGGCGCGCTCCGGATCCGGAAGGGTGCCCGGGCGCACAGACCCATGCGGCGGATCCTGGCCGTGGTACATGTACAGCAGGCGCATCGTGTCGTTCTGCAACAAGGAAGAGCAGAGGATAATGGCGGGGTTGAGAGAAGTGAAATGTGAGAAATGTGTAAAAAATTAGTTGGTCTGGTTTGCTGGTCCTCGAAATGGCGCTATAATGGCGGGTTGCAACAACCCAGCTACAGCGGCAATAATGTCCTTGCTGACGTGTACACGGATGCACTGTCTGGTGCAGGGATTGCTGCTCCCCCAGCAGCTAAATGAAGTACCCACACACACACCCAGTCGGGAAGAGTGAAAAAAAGGAGAGCAGGATGGGCAGGAAGGAAGCAAGGATGTTTGCCTGTGGGCAGAGCAGCAGCAGGACGAGGAACGTGGCCAGGTGGATGTTTGGTCAGCTGCCGTCGGAAGCTGAAGTCGTGGGGGCGGGTTCCCCATTGTCGATGGTGGGTTAATGGTGCAAATTGCAGCGCACCACGGAACACGTTGCCGCTTTTCACCCGGAACGAGGAGAACGGACGGATGCCTGCCTTCGCTTCACTATTCCGTGGCCAAAAAAAAAAAACAGCAGCTTTCTCTGTTCGCTCGCTCGGAGTGACCGCATTTCATTTATTTAATTCCCATTTAACAAATTAATTCCGCTGCACTTATGGGCCAGCCGCGTTGCCAAACTTCTGGGGTAGCAACCAAGACCAGGACTTGAATTTAGCCGAATTACATGCTCCCGCCGGCCCAGCTGCAATTTCCAGTCCACAATGGCATCTTTGGGCAACCAATTTACACTTCAAGTGGGCGCCAACCCCTGAACATTCGTCTAGCTTGGGGAGACTCGAACGTTTTGCCCTTTTGGCTCTCTGCTTTTAAGAGGGCTTTTCCCTCCCCCCAGAGAGAGACTCGGAGAATGAGATAGAGAGTGGGGCTTGCATGTATTTTTCATTTGCCACGTAGTTTTAATTGGTAAACCCGAAAATTAAAGCAGTCATTAAGGAATCACGGTGCTCTGCCACTGCCTTTGCCTCTCCTGCTCACCTCTGACCCTTGGCTATCTGCTGCTCCGGCTGCTCCTGCTACCCCTTTGTGGACGCCTATGTCCTTGGGGGCTTTTGGAAGCCAACAGTCAGCTGTCATTGTGTGCACGTCATGACCACGTGAGTGTGAGTGTCTGTGTGTGTGAAACAACAATAACAACACATGTAGCACTCTGGGAGAGTGAGTGAGTGAGTGAGTGTGCGAGTGCGGTGCAGTGAGAGAAAAAAAACCCACGTCGGGGGCATCCATTTGAATTCATTGTGGCAAAGTGCCCATTGTAGCTGTTAAGTGGAACTGTAGAGTACCATGTTCGACAATTGACGGCCCAGGACGAGCTCTGGGGGGGTCAGGCTAGGTCGGTCCTTGTTTCAGCTTGTTCATTTTGCCAGCCAGGCAGCCAACGAGGAGACAATACTTTAATTAACAATTCCCTTTCCCCGCCCCTGCGCCCTGCGAACCGAGGGGTGTAGTAGAGTGTGTAAAAAACCTGTACAAATGAGTCGGTTGTCCTGGTTGTCCTGGCAAACACTGCGGGCGGTGGCCAGCGCGGCGCACTGACCGCCCGACAATCGCCAGGAACAACAACCCACAATAACAGTCGAGGAGGCACAGCAGAAGCAGCAACAAAAACTGCTGGCCAGTTTTAAAACATTTGGCCGAGGCGACGGAGACAACGCGCGGGGGACACGGCACAAAAGTCATTAACGCTGAGGCTACCGAAGCTGACTGGGCCTGGACATGGCCCAGATGTAAAAACATGACCACTGTGGCAAAAAACTCAACGGTCGCCTCCACGGCAACAATGGAGAAAAGGGGGGACTATGGACTACTCTCCCGACTCCGGAGTGACCTGTAAATTGTTTAATTTACGCCCTGAAAGGGTTTTTGGGCAATTGGTATTTGCGCAAAAACTGCGAAACAATGGGGTTTGGCCGAGAGCTCATCAAAGCGCCACCTCTGGCTGACTGATCAAAGCTAAAGCGGGGTCAAAAGGGGAGGTTAAAGTGGGGGTTAAACTGGCAGTTAGCTAAAAAGGGGGTTAAATGGAAACTGTAATTATTGAGTAGCTAGGAAACAACTTCCCCTAAATGGTCTGCTTATCGATTGAGTTGCTGATTTAGCTTTTAATTGCTCAACAAAGGCAGTGAAAGGCAATTGGAAAGGAAATAAGGGGTTAATGAGATATGAAGAACAAAAGGAATAACACATAGTTAATTATAAATTATTAGGGTAAAATATTTCTACCCAAGTTTAAGTTTTCCAAATGAAAACCTTCCTTTTAGCTGCCTGCTAAAAACCAAGATTAAAGTAACAAAACATGGGGACTACGAAGATTTGCTGTTGCCCAGAACCCCATTAAGCCCTCGCCAGGTACTGGGAAGCCACACGATGTGCCAAGTGTGAAAAAGTGTGCACCGAACTATGCACACGCACGACAAGGATGACGAAGAGGATTCCGGAAAAGAGCCGCACTACGGAGCCGTAGCCGTAGTCCGTAAACGTAGCCCGTAGCTGTGGAACAACAACTGCGAGGCGAAAACTAAAATGAAATGAAAAGCTTCAGCAAGGATTACAACCAAAAATTAATGAAAGCAAACTGGCTGCGGTCATTTGCCGTGGTCAACGGTCGGCCAAGGCTTAATTGCCAAAGACGATGACGATGACGATGTTGTGGACACCGAGTGGGGGGGCAGAGCAGAGAGCGAGGGGCGGCTGTGAGTGTGGTCAAGAATACAGGTTACACTTTGGTGACTGCCGCAGGGAGGAGCGAGAGGGACTCGGACTCGAACTGGGCTCGAGGCTAATTGTGAATGCGGCGGGGACTCGAGTTGTCGGACTTGGACGACTCATTAGAGTGGCTTTGGTTACGGCCCAAAAAACCTGCGAGGATTGCAGGACTTACTCGCAGTCAGGACACAGCCTCGAACGGAACGCTCGGCTGGGCACCAGCCTGGTTAAGTGCACACCAAAGGTCATTTAACCTCTGACTGGGCGGGTTTTCAATGTTCGCAACGCATTGAGGGGGTGGCCGCCCAGGACCCCCTGCAGTCGCTGGCGACTTTTTGGCCCAGTTCACATTCAATTAAGCCACGTTGAGCCGGGCTGCAGGCGGATAGGAAGCGGATTTGAAGGGTTTTATTTAGGGAATTTCCAGAGAAATAGAAATAGAAGGACTAAAGAAATTCATTCCAAAATACCCGATTCTAGCTTTTAATTTGGGTAAAAAAAACACTGTAAACTTCCTCACAACCTGATCTCGTTAATGTGTAGCTTCATAATATCTTTCTCTACAGAAAAATGCTTTCAATTGTGGCTGGAAGTAAAAGCGAAATGGTTTTCTTTATTGGCATAAACTTCACTTGCAAATCACTTCAGTTTGTTTCTCATTTTTGCGCCCGCAGCATGCTTCAGGCTCTGCCCTCATTCGTTCACACATTGCACCTTTAAGAGCCATTTGTAGTAGTTGTTAATGGCATTGTTATCCTGGATGCAGTCCCGTGCTCCTCGTGCCTTTTATTGTTTTTTGCCCACTTTCCTTTTGCCATTTCAACGCGTTGCCATAATGGGCCAATTGTCCTTAAATGCGGAGCGTGTTCCGCTCGCTAAGTTGGCTCCTGGCAACTGGCTCAGACTCCGGCCGCAGTGGCCGTGGTAATGGCCATGGCCCTGGCCAAGACCAGGGGCCAGTGGTCAAGTCGGAGTCCGAAAACTTTGTCTGTGCTGTGCCCCTGTTTAATGTGCACGTAATTGAAATGCATTTACAATTGAATTATAAACAGAGCAAACAAATGCGGCGCCAGGACTCGCACATACATTTACATGAATTCACACTTGAGTGCTGAGGTGGGTGAGGGGGAATGGAAGGATTGGGGGGGGAGGAGGATGTTACCAACTTGCATTGTGCAAACTTTCTGGTCGAAAGGCAGCAGCTGAGCTCAAAACTCGAGGTCCTTGCGCTTCGCTTCTGCTCTTCTTTCGCCTCGCAATCGGCAATCAAATCAACCGTTCCCCAGGAACCCGTGTCCTTTCCACATATTCCTATTCCTGTGTATGTGTCTGTCTCTATGCTGGTGCATGTATGAGTGCATTAGGGTGAACCTTGGCTGTCTTTGGGAATTTTAAAAAATTTTTTAGAGTACGAATAGCATATTTTTGTTGACTTGGGAATGATTTTGGGTTTTATTACTCATACGCAGCGGTGACCATAGATCTATTTTCTAAGTTATATTTTGTTCTTAATTTTCTAAGGACTCTTAAAGAACGATTTTTTAAAGAATAAATGTGTGCTTTCATTTTTTAAAAAATATTTTTAAAGAAAGATTTTTTAAATAATAAAGAGCAGTGTTTTCATTTTAAAAAAATATATAGTTTTAAGTAATATTCCTCATACGCAGCGTTGGCCTTAGTATATATATTATCTTCGTTTTTCTCCCAACTTTTCGATCCACCCTAGCAGGTTTTTGGGATACAGGTTACCATGGTCACGTCGGCCGTTTTTGTGAGTGCCTGTCCATGGGGGATCTCTGGTCGCCTTGGCCATTCTACACTCGCCAAAGCCCATCGAATATCAATTTTGCATGTGGGAAATGGCATCGGAAACTTCGATTTCAATTCGGACATGACCAAGTTTCCCCTGACAGTTCTGTGATTTCTTTCAGTGTCTGGCAGTTGCCGTTCTTGTTGTGGCATTTATGCCATTCGAATCATCTGCTGGGACTTGTGCAATTTCGGAACTTTCCGACAGCTGATTTCAATAACTAATAGGCAGAAGTGGTCAGCAAAGCCGCCTCCGCCCCCATTTCTAGCCCAAAAACCCCCTTTGTTGCACTCTAATTGCCGTGTCAGACGATGTGATTGCCTTCGACCGGAGTGAAATCATTGCACATTGTTGACAGCCACCTGAATTTGGAGAAGGACTCGGATTTGGACACGGACTCGTACATCTCGGTGCACAGGTGGAGGCTTGGAAGGAAGATGATAAATTAGGCCAAGGTATTCCCATTTCTGTAATCGTTTTTCGGCACTCTTAACGTCTCTGCATCTCTCTGCTAAGTGGCTTAATCATTTTTGTTTCATTAAATTGAGTTGCCTTGCATCTGGACACATTTGTTGTTTTCTATGCAATTGACATTAATTTGATTTATTTACGGCAAGAAGGCAAAGGCCATTTAGCTCAAGGTGCAACTGCTTTTGGCAATTGCATTTAAATTAACAAATCTAATGAGCTTTCTCCCCCTTCAAGTGCCCCCAGCTGTTGTCTGGCCTCAGCCTGTTCACTCATTTATCCTTTGGGGCACTTTGGGGGATGGACTATTCATTTCAGGCATGTGTGTAAATGAAAATGTTGTTTAAACTGTGAGGAAAATTAATGTTGCTGAGTGGACAAAGGCTCGGCCGTCTTTGAGTGGCCGAAATTATTGCAGCAAATATATCTTCCATGGTAGTATAGTAAATGTGCATGGGTTTTGGCAAATGCCACTTGAATTGCCAGCCATAAGAAGATTAAGCCGAAGTGTAAACAAGCTGGCAGCTTCAAATGGGTCAAATATAGTTGCAATTATAGTTTAAGTGAAGACAGTAAAAAACGCAAGTGGAAAACTTGAGCAGAAATTTAGATATTAGATATTTGGATACTGTTAATGTTCACTGCTCGAGAGGTACTCGAGGTTTTAATGGGAAATGCTGGAAATACCTCTGTATCTTTTGGTTGGTTTTCAACTATTTCCATATCTAGGATTACACACAGCTGCTGGAGTTATTCAACACATTTGAATTTATCCGTTTTCCATTCGGTATCCTTTTCCCTTCCTATTCTCCGATTTTCTACCCACTTCACTACTGCTTTCCCCCTGTTGCCTAATTCATATTCATTTATTGTAGTTTGCTGCTGCAGCTGTATCTTGCTGCATCGCTCTGTTCAGTTATTGGTAACCTTCCGCATCCGGAGATGGAGTGGGGTCCAAGCCAAACTGGCATATCCGTTGCTTTATTACATTTCGTTTAGTTTTTGGCCAACTGACCACTTTTTTGCGGTTACTTTGTGTGTGTGTCTCTGTGCCAGTGGATGTGTCTTAGTTGCTCGGACTTTGCGGTTGCTTTGGTCACTAGCGCGGTATTTGGCTTACATCAGAGAATATGAGCGAAAACAACGCACACAGCGCGGGTTCTCGGATTGGGAACAGGGGCATTCCCCCGTTGGCTTAAAATGAATTTACTAACCGAGTTTGTTTTGGGGAGAGTTTACCAAATGAAAAGCGGAAAAAGCGGGGCGAAAAAATGCAAGTTTACTTCGCCATTTGACCATAAATAATATAATAAAATAACTACACAGGTCAGGCAAACTATTGCATACTTTATGGCGTCCTGCAGCGCAGCTCCGGAGTCCGGACTACGGACCCTCATCCTGCCACGTCCCCTCCTCCTGCAATATGTGGTCTAATATTTTTATAAACAAATTGGTTTTGCACAGCTCGGCATTGGGGGGGAAGGGTGGCGTTGATGATTTTCCACATACTCCTGTCCAGTTTGCGGTTTCCACATACAAAATATATATATATATATGGTGGTTTTTTAGCCGGCGCCCTCGGGCTGTCAGCGTTTGCCACTTTAATTACTTTGGCTCCAAGGATGCGCAGATTTCCACCTTTTTTTTTTGTGCTGTTTTGGCTTTATTATGACCTTTTTTTTTGGCCCTGCCCTGTTGCATTTGACAGGGCGTCTCCTGGCCATATCCTGCTGCGCTAAAAGGCAACTCAACTGGGCTCGTTGTTTATGGCGCCCCAAACGTCACCCACTTCACCTCGTGCGCCATGAAAATTGGTACGGAAAAATGGCCCAAAATGGGCGAAAACCCTTTCGTTCGGGGAAAAAAATGCCGAAAACTCGCTCTCTCTTTGCCGGCTGCTTTGTTTGTCGGTGCATTACTTTGGCCGTTAAATCCCCTAGTGGAGTTTAGTATTGCAGTCCTGCAGCCGGGATCCGCTTTCTCCTGCTCCTGCTCCTGCTCGCTCTCCTTCAATATTTGTCGCTTTAGGGCATTAAAACAAACGTTTCCCATTGCGTTGTGTGTGTTGGGTTTGCCTTTTGCCTTGCTTTCGGTTTCTCTTTTTTTTTTTGTGCACGTTTCACATGCACTTCTAGTGCCACAACACCATCAACATGAAGCCCATCCACCACTGCCGCCATCCGCACATTGGATGGGTGGGCATCCCCCACAGAAATCCCATCCCGGAACAGAAACAACACCCACACACGGAACAGAAATGCAAACTTCTGAGCGCGAAACGTGAAAATCACGGCCCAAAAAAGTAAAACGCAACAAGAGGCAAATTTTGGGGAACAAGTCGCTTGGAAAACCGCTTGGAAAATACTCTATTTAAAGAAAAGAGTTGCCAGGAGAAGAGTTTGTAAACTTATCATTTCTAATTAAACATAAAAATATAATTTTTGTATTTATAAAGAAATTGCTTAGCATGAATTCCTTAGAGGAATCTTTCTACTTTCCACTCTATGCATAAGATATTTAATTGCTTAGTTAAATGTTTAGTTCTAGCAAAATTTCGTTTTTCCATTTCGCTAAAGAACTTTAATTTTCCAACTCCCCAGCCAGAGCTGACCACTTTTTAATTTTCCCTGCCATGCAACCGGATTGCTGGATTGTTTTTCGTGATGGCTGCAGCTGCAAATCTGGACGAACGCGAATCTCTTTGCCAGTTTATACAAGTGGGAGGCTGCCTGCCGCCATTTCCCGGCTTTCCATTCCCGAGTCTTGGCTCCTGCCCGTTGATTCGCCCGCTCATTCGATGCTCGTCAACTCGCAAACTCATGTGTAAAAAGGGACAATGCTGGGTTTTAACTTTAATAAAGCGACTAGAGGCAGCAATACCACTCCGCGCTCATGGACCACCATCAAAATCCACATTTTGGCTCCCTCGCCTGCCTGCCTGCCCGCTGGCAGGACTCGGTTTCCTGGGTCTGGGACCGGACTGGGGTTGTGTACTTGATTTTTGGGCAAAGCGGCAAATAACATTTTTGTTTGGCTTTGACGTTGTAGCAATTGCAACGGTTATTCCATTTGCTTGACAAATATACGACGCCGTCGACGATGAGGATGTTGGGTTGCTGTTTCGGCGGGGATCGTTTAGGACTCCGTTTTGGGAACTCCACTGGCGGCTGGAGCAACTTTTCGCCCAGCCAGAATTATGCGCAATTTTTGTTTGGCTGCCGCGCGGCCATCGTAAAGTGGTCTAGGTTAGATGAGAGTGTTTGTGTTGCAAAAGAGGCTTTCAGCCGGGATTTCCAGGGTGCGCATTGCATGCCACTCGGCTGCTGGCTGCGTTATGGCTGCTTTTTATTTGGCCTTTTTCGGACTCCATTGTGCGCTTCAAAGCAATCAACATAAAACGGTTCGCACAAAAAATGGCAAAAACATTGCGAGCCGTAATGAGCGGGAAGCATTAATGGATGGTTTCAGGGGGAAACTCTGCCCTTTTGGTCAGTGGATTTTTTCTTTTTGTAGCCAAAGGTTAATTCCATCATATTTTCGGCGGCCACTTGAGCTTTGGCGCTGCATTAATGCCAGCGTGCTGACCACCTTGTGCACTTAACTTGGCTTTTAGCTGGCATTTCTGCCCCTGTGACTTTGGCACTAGCAAAGTGCCAAAGGCTTTCCGCTTCGCTCGAACCAAAAAAAGGAGTCGAGCTAAAAACTTAAATCAATTTAAATTTCGTTGCATACATTTTCGGGGCGGAGGTTGGCTCGGTTTCCGTCGCTTTTCGGGTGGCGGCGGCCCTATTAAATTTTTAAGTGCCGAGCTGTAACCGCAAGACCCGCAAACACCACACACAAGCAACCACTCCACTAATAATTCATTATAAAAGTCAGTGCTTTGGTTTTGGTTTTTGCGTTCTGCTGTGACGCGAATCCATAGTTGCACTCCTTGGTTACTTGGAACTTGGAACTGGGATCCTTGGATCCTTGGCCCCCTTGGAGCAGCTCGGGGCTTATGTCGTGACAAACTGCACACATATGTGGCCCGTTACTGGGAGAGAGGGATGGGTGTTCCGGGTGTCCTGGTGTCCGGGGCGATGGTGTTCATGTTTATGGCCCCGATTTTGCACAAAAGTCAACGCCAGGAAGGGGGGGAAAATGCCGACGAATGTCTGTTCCGGCAAACGCTTTCGCTGCGGAATCGCCGGCTTTTCCAGGGCCTTTCCCCATCTGAGCCCAGAAATCGTTTCGAAGAATTCTCCGCTTTTGATGTAAAAATTGCAATGGCCATTGGGGTCTGGGGGTCCTTAGCCCGCTGCAGGTAAGTGTTGAAAATTACTGTCGACTTGACTTGTTGCCTTTTTGTTTTTGCCCTTTGCCCGGGGAGAGGGGAATGGCACAACAATAACATTACACACACATGTGTGTGTATGCAAGGACCCGCCATTAATGGGCAAAAATTACTGTTTACAAGTGGGGGAAAACTCCAGCTAGCCCGAGTGCAAGTTTCGTGTTAAAATAATAAACACATAGCAAAAATTGTAGCGCCATGTGGAGGGGAGAAATGGGGCAGGGACTGAGGCAGGGTACTGGGGGCATAATTCCATTACAGAACTACTCCAGCTCGGGCCCCGGCTCCGGGCACATAAATTATATTAAAAACAATATTTTCACCCGGCTCTTCGAACTCAACTCTGAGCTGAACTTCACACGCCAAAGTTTTCACATTTTTTCCCTGGGTTTTTTGCATTTTAAATTGCCGCGGACAGGAAAATGCCGTGGCAAGCTTAAACAATTACCTCGAAACAAAGAACAACAAAAACTGATAATGATAAAACTAAGAGCGAAAAAAAAACAATATGAAATTATTATAATGACAATTAGTGTTAATTGTCACTTTAGGCGCGGAATGTTGCCTGCTGAAATTATAATTTGCCAGTTTAGGCGAAATTTGCATTTCAAATGAGTTTCTTTTTGTTTTTCTTGCCTTTTTGTTGTTTGTTTGTTAGTTCGCTCGGCCTAAGCAAATAATAATAACAATAATAATAATAATAACGCAACATGAAAGTCAATGGCAAATTAAAATTTGTAATTACTCAATTATTTTGCATAAATCAAAACGAGAGCGGAGATCCGCTCCTCGCAATAAAAGGACCCTAAAAGTTTGTGTAATGGAAATGGCGGCTCCTTAATGACAATTCTGTGTAGCTCGTCAAAATCGGTGGCTCTTTATTGGCAGGGAGAGGCCGGACCATAAAGATTTTAATGATTGGCAGTGGGCGTTGGGCAATTAAGCCGGGAGTTTGGGAAAATTTAATTAAAGCCACGACACAAAAACGCGTACCAGTGTCTATTGTTGGCCCAAATAAATTGAAACCATTCATTATCGAGACGGGAAAAGAACAGTGCGTGTGGGTGGAATAATTAACTGGCAACTGACGGGACTATTGAGTGATAAATGTATCTCAATCTGTGCATGCCAAATTTATCTTCCCCTTTCTAATCCTTTTGTGATTACTCCAAGCCATTCCATAATTCAGCATTTGTCGCATTTCGCCTTTGAGTGCCCAAAAGTTTAAAGGGATAACGTGGGGAAATCATTAAAAATATTTCAATGACCAACTTTGCAATATCCCTGCTTCCTCACACATAAAAAAAGAGGGAGAAAAATAAAAATCAGAACTCTGAAATCAAATTGAAATGACGCACTTAATGGCATTTTATGGTTTATGCGCACTTTTATTATTCCACCTCCCCCGTTTCGGTTTTCTTTTCTTTATCTATAAATTCGGACACTTTTTCTGTGCTTTCCCATTTCTCATAGGACTTTCTTTCGAAAAGTTTGACCCTTGGAAAAGCAAAAGAAAAGTGACGTCAGCTGCGTCTCTTGACTCTTTTTGGCCAATTGGTAATTTCGTTATTAGTCACGCTCTTTGCGCTTCATTAATGTTCATTACACATAAATGAACCCACATCGATTGATATTTTTCAACTTGCTGCCCGGCGACGGCGGCGCCGTTGTCGTTGGCGGTTTTTAGTGGCCGTAATTTTTGTATTGTGGTTGACGTTTTTGCGGTTTTTCCCCTTAGCCACCCCTACACTGACCATGCGTGCATTTCCCTCGACTTTCCCTTCCCCACTTTATTTATTTACGAAGTAGAAAAAGAAGCGAAGAGCGAAGCCAGCGAAAAGGGTTGCTCGCTTGGCCAATTTCCTACGACTGATACAATTAATTATATAAATAAACATTTTTATTTATATTTATAGGAAAATTTGTCGAGACACAAACTTTGAACTTTCCCTCTACGCCACGCACACACATGGCCATATGCTTCGCCCTTGGAAAACCCGGCGATTTTCCCCTAATACAGATAGGGGTGGCGGCTGCCCACGGCCAGGGAATTTATTGTACACGCTTAATTGAACATTGGCAACTTGAAAGGTTGAGCAGCTGATTGACTCCGCCTCCGAACCGGAGACCGAACCCGAGCCCCGGCACCCTTGTACCATTTTTTATTTATTTCACTTTTCTTTTTTTATGACCTTTCGCTGGGTAGCAGAGCGAAATTCCAGAAATCGTTGCAAGTTATTTAAAATAGGATTTTTTATTATGCGCTTAAACAGCTGGAAATTTCATTTTGGTGTATTAAAAATGCAGGATTCGGGTCGTGCCCTCCGCTGGGTGGTGGGTTCATTTCGGTAGGAAATTCTGGCTGTGTGCCCCGAGATGATTATGCCACTTGAGCGGCTTAGACTGATAAATCCATATGGCGGGCTTCACTGCGCCCTGAAGTGGCACAAAATCGACAGAATAATGGGTGATGTGTGGCTCTAGATTAGATTAGAAGGCTTCGGGGGCGGAGAGGCTCAAGTTTTGGGAATCCCCAGAACGGCTTCTGCTGCACAATTGCCGCTCATTAAGCGCTCAAGGAGAGTGGTAAGTGGAAAGTGGAAAGTGGAAAGCCTGGAGAAACGCAAACAATTAATAAATTTTTAAGTGCATGGCAAATCGTGGCCCCCGCACGCTGACCCCAAAGTTCTGGGACACAAACCAAACTCAAACCTTGCAAATGGCTCTGCACACAATACATTATTAATTTTCCTCGACTGCCCCCACTGCCTGGATGCACAACAAACAGCGCTTAATTTGCCAAATGGTTGCTTCTGCTTTTCCACTTTTCCACTCCCCCCACTTCTACACTCTCTCTCTCTCCAGTGCACTTAATGCAAAAAACTGCAAGTTGTAGTTTACTTTTTATTCATGGGACTGCGGGGGAGTTGGCAAAAAATATATTTAGGGGAAGAAAAATGGTCAGAGGGCGCATATTCAACGCGCGAACGAACGGGCAAAAGATGCAAAATACCTTGCCCAGAAAATTGTGCAAAAACGGAAATCGGTAAAGAAGTTAAGAAGGGAGGAGCACAAAAGCAAAGCCAAAATGGGGAAAACTTCCTTGGGAGAGCGGATGGAAATAGAGGAAGTGCATACAAGGGAGCTAGGATTTGCAGGATAAGGATAACTAGGATACCCAGTAGTTAGATTGTAAATATTTAACCAAAAACAATATAATGTCAAAGATGAGTAATCAAATTCCAGATAGCAAAAATCTAAATAAGGAGTGTAGAGAGATCTGAAACTACCCAAAACATTCCTGTGAAAAAATCGAAGCTCTATAAAATAAAAGGATCTATTTTTATCTCCAAACTATGTTTATTATTTCTAGAGCAATTCGTGGTTCTGATTGCTCTACAACCAAGCTACCCCCCTGTGGTTCGGTTCCAGGGTATTCACATTTTACAAATAGTAACAAAACTGAGCTGGCCCCAACTACGGCTCCCTTCTGCAACTCCCTGCGAAAGCTTTAGAGTAAATTGTAGCGGCAAACTTAAACCAACTGCGTAGCGCGGGGTCAGCTAAAACAGAAATTCATTAAAACTTTGCATTGTGCTCGAAAATTGCCCAACCAACCAACAACTGCTGCTGCTGCTAGAACCAGCTAAGGCCACATTAAGTACTGGCTTATTGCAAACTAATTTGTCTAGGGCGATTTGGCCAAGAGAGAGAGAGAGATTTTTCTAGGAGGGGATTTCTTCCCCCATCCTGACAGTGTCGCTGATGACGCGACAAAATCCAATTAATACGCTAGACAAATAAAATGCTGGGCAAAATGGCTGGAATCTAGGGATCTCCTCTATTCTTGGAGCCTGAAGGGTGGCATTTCGGGTGGCGTTTAGATAAAGCAATAACCAAATGTGTCTACGAACAAACACACGCGACTCTGCATAACATTTTTGTCCCCACGCCGCCGCCGCCGCCCTTTTTCGGGTTAGTCAAACTTCAGGCGGCGGCACACTATATCTCAATATGTGTAGTATATATACTTTGTGGTTCTGCTTGGGGTCCTCTCCAGTCCTCCTTGTCGCCATGTCTGGCATATGTGTCCTTTGCCTTTCTCACCATCCCCGGAAATGTATTTGTGTGCCACGCGCTTTGTTTACTTAAGTTAACCAGAAAGTTTTCTTTAAGATTTACGCTTAAGTTATACGTGATAAAAGTTTTATCACTAAGACTTGTTCGCCTCCTCGTATCTCCCTTATTTGTGCTGGTGTCTGCGGCTCTGATAGAGTGCTTAGAGGTGGCAGACGATGAAGAGATTTGCTGGCTAATTGTTCAGTCCGATATAAACCGATATTGGGATATATATATGAAATGACCCAGGAGAGTGCAGCTAATAAGCGTTGAGAATGCAACCCCTAAGCCGGAGTTCTTAATCTTTTGGTTCTTGTTGTCTGCACTTGGGGAGTGAGAACACCCCTCGGGGCTGATTTTGTATGCTTGGCATGTAACAAAATTCAGTGTTTATATTTGTTTAAGTTTATTGAACAGCTGAAAACAGTACACAGAGAGGAAAGTGTTGTCCTATCAATATTATCAAGAGATTTCTATAGGTGAGAATGATGATAAACTCTCTAAGAATAAACCCTAAAAGCGGGCTGTTACTCTTAATTTTCTCCTTGAACTAAGCTAGTACCATCATTGTAGTTCCCTATTTCTCCCAGTGCTTTAGAAGGGTCTACTGCTCTCTAAGTGGAAAAGTGGAAATCACTTGAGTACTTTGATGGCAGCAGCTTATATCATCGTAGTTCTGCGGGGGCAAAACTTTTATTAACATAAACTATGAGCCAGGCAGGCAGGCAGCAGCCCTGACTTCTCGAGGGCATAAATTTCACTTGGAGTTGGCGCAAACTTCGGGCAGTATATCTATTTAAGGAGAACTATATATATACTATATGGACTCACCGTTATGGCTATGTCGTGGCTGGCATCGCATGTGTCCAGCTTGCGGCGGAAGCGGAGCACCGTGTGCGTGGCATTCTCGTAGCCCAGCATCAGCATATAATCCTGCGAGGGATCCACCACCGGCTCGGGGTCTCCATTCCGTGTGACGTGTCGATCCTGTAATTAAATGCAGCGAAAGCGAACGGGGATTAATAAATGGGGGAGAAAATGGCGAGAAAAAGGCGGGGAAAATGCTTAATTTACTCAGTGTTTTCTCGTTACTTTGAGGCAATGCTCACGGCTCAGTTTCAGTGTGAGAATTCGCACATATTTTCATGTCATTAAACAAGGAAGTTCTCACCAGTTGTTATAGCTGACCCAACCGACCCCCTGCAAGGACTCAACTTTCCCAGCATGTGAGCAGCTCTCAAGTTTTCCCAGTCTGTGCTGCTGCTGCTCTTATTTTTCTGTCAGTTTTTCTGTAAAACAATTTAAATTTTGCACCCAGTCCCCCTGCACTTTTGGCTTTTCCAAGTGTTTTGACAGAGTTGCCAAGTTTAAAGTTGCATAAGTAGTTCTGCCCGGGCCAAAGCCAAGTATGGAGCGTAGGAGCAAACCCTTTTTTGGTTTAAAAATACAAAAATTTCCCCCCCATCAGCTCCTTCTTTTGCACATGTCGGCCTGGCCGGCGAACACAGAAGCCAGATACCCCAGATATCCCAGATATCCGTGGGTGTATGTAAATTCTTATACATATAACAACATGACCCCTGTCTGCCGCCTGCTCAATATTTGGGAAATGTTCTCTCAGCTTGTTGTGGCTGAGTGCCGGCTCCTGGGTCCTGGGTAGGTGGCCCGGGTAAAAGGATTCGGCTTTTCATATTGGCAGTTGACTGCAAATGGGCGTTATGGCTGTCAGAGTCCTCTCTGCCTCCGCCTTCCCAGCTTTCCGGCCCTCTTCATCTTTTTGTTGTTTGGCAAAAATTTTGATGATGTTGCCAAAGTCAAAAGTGAAGTGGCAAGGGCTGGGAGATGGGGGGCTCCTCCTTGTGCTCCTTCGGTAATTGAAGCTGAATGGAATTTAAGGGGGGGTTGGAGTTGTCTTCGAAGTAGATATTTCCAACATTTTATTGATTTCATTATTTTATATGGAACTAGACGACGGGGTGCAGAAAGCTTTCTCGAAAACTCACTTTTGCTTTGCTTCTGCTAAAATATTTACAGACTGAGTCTGGGTTTCACTCTGATCGAATTCCATTTGCAAAGGGAACTGTTTTTCAGGGACCTTCTTTTTTAAATGTTATAAAAATGTACCTTAAATTATCTATGATCTTTTTTGTATTAATATTTCCCCAATTTTACATAATTTATTAAACAAAACAAGTATCATTTGGAAACTTCCTTAAATCCATTAAATAAATACCCCTCCTTTAGTCTGAAATGCTTCTCAAAATAATTTGTGTGAAAAATACATTTGATATCTGCAAGAAAATCCATTTGATCTCCTTTTTCCATTTGATAATTTCGCTCTATTCATCTAGGAAATCGCGCCCTCCATCATTTGCAAAGAAAACGCGCAGCTGATGGTCAGTTTTCCGTGTTCCCTCCCCATGTATATATATTTCTATATCTATTTAGAGGATGAACGCTCCTCCGCCACCTGAACATTTGATTTATCTGCGCTAATGCTCCATCTTTTATCACACTTAACGGGATGTGCACTTTCCCAAGCTGTGTTTTCCGGCTGACAGATTATGGCGCATAGAAAAAAGTTATCCATCTGTCCTTTTTCCAGGAGCTGCTCCTGCTCCTGTTCCTGCCAACACCTCACCTCACCTCAGCCTCACCGCATCTCATCTCGTTGGGGATAGCAAAATGAGCGTTTTCCATCATCTAATTACAATGAAATTTCCCACTCGCACACACGCACACACACCTGAGGCTGTTGCAATTAATTTGGGCCAATTTATATCATCTGGATGCCGGGGCTGCGTGTTGTGCCGACCGAGAGACGGACAGACGGACGGACGGACAGAATTACATGCCGGCATTTCATTAATCATATCTCAGGCTCCACGCTGCCTGCGCCATTTGCCATTTTAGTTAGCTAATTAAAAGTTTTTCCTCCCTCGCTGTCTCGCTCTGTCGCTTTGTTTCTGTGGCGAAACATTTCACATAAATTTTGGTTGGAAATTTGTAGAAATATTTTCCATCTATGGCAGAGATAATTGTCCCGCTTTTCCGACTCTTTTTTTTTATTTTTTTGTATTTTTAGGAAGGAAGGAGGCTGCATAATCTGGCAACGCATAATTCAAGATCGCAGGCGCGCAGTTCCCGTTTCCCGTTTGCGCCTGTTTTGCCCAGTTTCCTTTTAATTTCACATTATCAACGCTCGCACACACACACACACACCTGGAATTACACACACACACATAGACCCACCTTGACATGTTTCTCGCTTATCTGGAAAAAAGAGAGACAGCAGAGAGCGGGGCGAAAGAGAGACAGTGCGAGAACTGACGGAAATTAAAAATACGCGCTGCAATGTTGCAAGCACCAACATGAACGAACAGGAACGAACACGAAGCGACGTTATCAAAATCTGCGTGTGCGTGGGCGTGGCTAAAAAGGGGCCGCCGGAAGGGGGAGGCGTGGGCTTCGTTGGGGGGTAATTATGCAAAAAGGGAAGGCGCATAAATTTGCAATATTCTTGGAGCTGCTCTCAAATGCCAACGACGTTTAAACTGCTCACAACTTTTTTTTTATATAGGTGTGCTTGTTTCTTTGAGTGTGTGGGTGTGGGTGTGTCTCTGTGTGCGTGAGGCGCAAAGAAGAAGCAGAAATGTCGCCTGGAAGGAAACTCTAGCCGTTAAGAGCGGTACATTAGCTTTCCCATTGAGTTTGAGATAATCTAATAAGTATGCAAAGGTTTTTTGTTTGTTAAAAAAGGATAAAGGAGACTTAAAAATTCTGCTAAATAAATTTTAAGTTAAAATTAGAGAAAACTACAAAATTAACAAATTCTTTATAACATGATTATAATTTGGCCAATCTTTCTTTATTTTATAAACAAAAGCCTTGCCTCGTGTTCAATAAATAATTAAAATTGTATAATGTCCTTCTGTCTGTCATATTTGCAACACTTCTCGCAGGGTATTTCCGTTGGGAAACTGCTCTAAATGGTTTGCCGTTGCTGCCACTTGCTTTTTAAGTTGCATGCCACGTTGACTCCGCTCTCTTGTTGTACTTGTCGCGGGTCCTTGACGCTGCGTCCTGCTGTCGCCCACTCACCTGCCCCGGCAGGACCTCCGCCGCAGCTCCGCCATTTCCCATTTCCCATTCCCCCTCATCCGGAGATCCCGTTCTCGTTGCCGTTGTCAACGCACACGTTTTTTTAATTGCTGAAATTTTATCACACCTTCATGGTTCGCAGGACTCGTAAATTGTAATCCTTGCGCGGCGCTCGACGCCTGGCGAGTCTGCTTGGGCCTCAGCTTCGGCTTCAGCTTCAGCAGGACTACTTCTGCTCGAGCAGACAGCTCCTTGCCCTGGTTTGGCCTTTTTGCGATGTTGTCATTAACGTCGCTGCCTCTTAAGCATTTAATAGCCTTGTCAAGACTTTAATGCCTTTTAGCCGGAGCCCCGGCTCCTCCTAATATGTGTGTGTGTGGCGGTGGGCGGAGGGAAATCAATAAAAGCAGCGCACAAATTAAGCACCTTTTGAGCTTTTCCCCCTTGCCAGTTGGTTTACTTTGCTTTTCCAGGCCGCAACGTGAATTTAATAGGATTATGCAGCAGGGATGTTGGCAGTGGCAGTAGCAGGGCAGGGACAAGGACAAGGGATCCCAACTTATGCAAAGCCCTACCACTCAGTGTCACTGCATTCGCTGAAAACCCCTTTTCACAAGCCTAATTGTCCTGATTTTCGCCTGATGGAAACTTTTCACACTCTCCTCGCCACTCATCTCCCCCAAAGTTTTGTTATGCCAAAAACAAACTTCGGCAATTTATGATAATTCAACGTCAGCTGGGACAGTTCAGTGAAGTACATACTCGCACATTTTGGGGGGCAACCATCATCAGGACTCAGACTCAAGTCAGCTGAACTGAGACGAGCTGACAGCTGGCCAAGGCAGGAGCAGGAGCAGAGGCAAAGGTCTTAAAATATGCTCGGAGCACACATTAAACTTATTGCCAGGCCCTCGCCGCCACTCCACTACACTCCACTAATGCCGGGCATCGTGTACAGATTTGCTACGGAGTGCAGGGCGAACAGCGAAAGGGTTGGTTCCCCACCACACATATCACACAAATATCAAAATGTTAGCTCTCCTCTATCGGTATATATCCAGAGTCGTACTAATATGTGCCGGGCGGAGAGTTGCCAGCAAAGTTCGCTGATGAAGGTTTGCAGTTTCCGACAGGTTCCCCATGATTTAGATGGAGCGAACTCGGGGGAGTGTCTACCAGAGGAAAAACAAAGGTACCTTTTGAGAAGTCTGGGAAAGAATTGGATCATAAGGGTTGCCACAGGAGTTTGCTTCGGAGATTTGTTATTACTCCCAAGCACTCTCTGTCTTATCCTTTCCGAAAACTACTCAAGCCCACCTCGCTGACACGCCCCTTCCTGCTGGCAACTGTCTTAGCTATCAATTGCCATTTGCCAGTGCCAAAATTGTATGCAGCAGCCACACTCCCTGCTCCCTGCTCCCGCATCCTGTTAAGTTGGTGGCATTGTAAATTGTTTTCCTGTGCACTGCTTGTCCTTCCTTTCCTGCTCCGTTTCCTTGCCTGTCATCCTGCCAGCCTGCACTTGATGTACTGTATATGCCGAAGGAGCTCCAAGCTCCCAGCTTCCATCTCCCATCTCCCAGCTCCACATTTCCCGCTCTTGTCTTGGCTTAGGAATTGATGGCGTCGCCGTCGTTTGATGCCTTATGTACATTTGATTACGTATACGCTGTGTTGCCTGCCTATTTGCCTGCAGGAGTGCACAAAGTCGACTCTGTGTGTGTGTGCTTCGCCAAAAAGAGAGCGCGCCTCGGGGCAAAGTCATCATCAAGACACACGAAATTCCCCTCACTCCACCGAACGCAGGACTAAATCCCAACCCAACCAATTTCACTCCTCCTCAGTCTCAGCCTCTCATGATGAGCAACATCCTTGCGCAGGAAGCGGAGGAGGCGGGGCACCTCACTGATGATGATATTGGCATTGGCAGGCGACTTCAGTTGGCTTAAATTACCGCTGCGAGCAAGTATATCAATTAATATAGTTAAAGTGGATTCAAGCGGCTGGCAGGAGTGCCTGGAATTGGATTGGAGTCTTGTATCCTTCAGAGCAGAGTGCTCTCCAATGCCAGGACTCGGGCAAATTAAATCGCCTGCAGTTTGCTTTAGAGTCCTGCTGCCAGGACTCATCTTCGAGAGCTGCGTGTGTTTGCCTAACCCTAGACGTTGGCCAGCTTTGCTACATAAGCAGCATGCAGCATATATATGCAGACTCTGCAAATTGCCAGTTAATATTTTATGAAATCAAACAGCAACAAATTGTGCAATGCAATGCAACTTGGCTAACTCCTCCTCCCCATCCCCATCCTTCGATCTGCGATTGTAAACATTGCATAGTTTCGGCCGAGAGAATCCCCCATTCATCTTTGGCCAATCAACAAAGCAGCCCAAGCACCGAGCCATTTCAATCTACGCCGCCCGCCGCCGCCTCTCCTCCATTCATGCAGATAAAAGGCATTTTATTAAAATTGAAATTGCCCAACGGACTTTCGGCTTTTATTTTAGATTAAATATCAATCACTTTGTCTTGTCCCAGCGGCGAGGGAGTGGGGGAAAGTGAATGACAGCAATCGAACGAGTTAAATGCTCTTCAATGGTTGCATTACATTAAAAGCGTCCACTAAGGCTGTGTGTCTGCTCTATATATAAATTAGTCCTTGTGCCATTTGTCAGCTCCAAACCCCCCATTTTTCCGCCACATTCCGCTGATAACTGTTAAATCCATTGAGGCATTAAGCAGCGCGCTGGACAGCCGCACACAAAAAGTGGCATATTAAAATGATTAAAAACATTCTGGGATGGCGATTGGAACGTGGCGGAATAAAATGCAGTTGCAGACAATCAAAATCAAAGTGGAACACGGGGCACACAGCAAAAACCCGACATCCGGATTAATTGAAGTGAACAGTGGACATAAATGCAATCAACTAGCTAAGGGGATTCTTTGAATAAGTTTATAGAATAGTTTATAGAAATTAAGAATCATTGAACAATATTTTTTTGAAGCTACATCTACTTAATAGGAAAGTGTGATAGATTAGACACTTTGAAATATTTTACTAGGCTCTAAAAATATACTACTAAAATGTTATTTACCAAAGTACTTTTATTTTAGGCCTAACTTTAAGTTGTGCTTAAAAAAATTATTCTTAATTATCCCAGAAATATTTGAAACAGTCAGCAAAAGTACCTCAAACATTTTAATACCTTCTTTCAGACCTCCTTTTTCAAGGGATTTCTAAGCCCCAGCACCTTTGATAACTTGTGTACTCCCAATTATAAACAAATACAAGAGCAAGCCAGTTAAGATCTAATAAAGTTATTGGCATAATATCCAGAATGTTGCATTTAATGGGCGAAAAAGGCAAGATAATTTCATTGTTGTTCTAACCCCTAATTGGACAACGGCACTCATCAAAGGGATTCTTTAATTTCGAAAGTCAACGCTTGTTTAATTTTCCTTCCCCATTGTTTTTTAGCACTCTCTGGCGGCAATCTCAGCCTCTGGGCCCCGAGGGGGAACTTGATTTGCCCATTTGCATTAAACAATTTCTCGAAACTCTGGCAACTTGTAACGGGGATGTCCATAATATAGACGGAATGGAAGGGATGCACAGGCAGAGGGCTGGGGGATGGCACTGCCACTGGCAACCCTTTTAACTAGTGCGCTCAATTAATGTCATGTACACAACCCACTTAGCTAGTCCCCACTGTACTGCGGCGTCATCATCAATGTGACATACATATCAAAAAGGCAAATTCAATTAACAAACTTTGCACGTCACTCAAAATTAACTCTGGGGCGTTCAGCCAGACACTCCACTGAGACACTCCCCCATTCCCCTAACACCCTAACCACCCCTCGTTGACAAATACCACAAAAAAGAATTCATAAAAAAGAGCAGAGAGAATTATGAGAAGAAACAAAGAGCGAGGAGGAGCTCTGTAGGATGTGGAAAGTGACCAGTTTTTTATACATCGCTTTCAATTGTCCAAAAGAGTGTGCCGCCCAAACGCTGTTGGCTCCCTGCCGCTGGCCACGCCCACTCGCCTGCAGATGCGGATGCAAAGCGGATGCTGATGCGGATGCGAATGATGGCACTCTGATGCTGCTGCTGCTGCTTTTGAGGGGCGGGGCTGCAAGGGATAGCCCAGCGCATTATATACAATAATGCGTTTTTATAGTAAAATGAAATTATAAAGACGAAAAATTGTATTTGTCATATTGTTAAGCTGACGCCTGTCACTTTTTGTCAGTGCTTGTGGCTGTCCGTTTGCTACGCAGCAAGGATAATGGATAAGGGGTGGCTTTTGCATGGCATTTCCCATCGGGGGATGTGGCGATTTTAGTTAAAAATGCTATGAAAGAAGATCTTACAGTCTTTTCTTTCTAAAAACTAGTATTTGAGATAGATACCTATTATTATTTATTTTTAAGAAATTAAATGTTAAAACTGCTTTTCCTATAATTCTTGTTTACCTAGATCTCTTTTATTTCCAAATAATTTCCCTATAGGGTGTTCTTAGCGTTCAGCACCCAATCTCCACCCACTTCAAGTGACAACCTCGTTGGGTTTGAACATTGAAACCACTTTTTTAAATGCGATCCGTAACGGCTGCCATCGAAATCTGTTGAATGTGTCTCACACGCAGACAGACGGCCCCGAAAAACTAAAAGCAAATTCAAATAAATTCCCAATCCCCTTGTGCATTTTTAGCTCTTCGGCCTGCTTTTGTGTGGGCGAGAGAGAGGACTTAGGACTCAGGACTCAGGACTCGGGGATGATGGGTTGTGGCATGGGGCTGCCTGTCTACGTGTCGTTTAGCATAAAGGAGAGGGGGGCGGCATTTTTGGGAAAGGGGGAACGGGGACCGACTGCCCTTAAGGGCTGCATTTATGACACTCCATTTGTCAAGCGAATGAACGGCGGCTGAATGAGACGAAACGAACCAAACGCAATGGATGGAAGTGAAATGGAATGAAAGTGTGTGAAACCGAGAGCGGAATTGAGGGATTGGCATTGGAATGTGTGTGTCCTGGATGTCCTTGGCGTTGTCCTGGCTCCCAGCTCCCAGCTCTTGTCTCCTTTCAACTGACTCTGCGAATTCAATTGCGCTTTGGTTTCCCCCACCCAAAATCCTCAAACTCCATTCTCAGCTCCTGACAGCTGCCGCTCCGCCCGCCCCTCATCAGCATCATCATCAGGATCCGGCTGACAGGAGTGTGTTTTGTTTGAAAAATTTTGCATTTCGCCGCTGACTTGAAATCGCCTGACATTGACGTTTATTAAGCGTTTTTGACACTTTCTGTGCCCAGCCACCAGAGAGTTATCTCAGAAAAATGAACTTCCACTTATCCCTCGCACCACTTAACCACTCAATGTCAGTGGCAGATTGAGGATTGCCAGGGACATATACATATACAATACATATGTAGTCCCCTGGAACACTTTTCGGCTATTTAATATTTGTGCAAAAATTTTATTTTAATGAGCGAGCGCGGCATTCCTCCCGCATATTTGCACCCCTTTTTGTGGCAGCTGCTCCTTTTTTGGGAACTGCTGCTGCTGGTGACTTTTTGCCTTGGGAGCTTTGATAAACTGTCAGGTCGTTCCGAGGGGAGACACACGGGTCTTTGCACTCCAATAAATGCGCCATTCAGAGGACAACGAGTTAACGCAAATTAAGAACAACTAAGATCTGTGATAGCAACTTTTGGGGGCAACTTTTCCCCCAAGTATTTCCCTCGCTCCATCACGTATTTTATGTCTGCAGGAAAAATTGCTCATTTCCCGAACAAAAAAAAAAAAGAAATGCGCAGGAAAATCCTTTTCCTAATTACTTGTCCACTGGCGTGCTCCGCTCGTCCTGCTCGGCGTCCAATTTAGGCAGCTTCCCATCGCCAGTTAAGGTCCCTTCCGCTCTTCGTCTATTATTAAGGCCATAAATCCATGATCGCTTTGATATGAGGCCGAGGACGAGGTCGTTCCTCCTCTACGTTTTTTTTTCTACTTGCTCCTCACAAAATGCCCCCAAAAACGTGCCGAGATGCCGGAGAGCCCTTCGGCCTGTTTCCAATTTCAGATGTGTACCAAAGTTCGGCTTGGGGTGGGTGGAAGATAAAAAATGTAAATATCATTGTTTGCGTCATAGTCCAGGGCAGGGCAACACCGGGGCTTAATGGGCGGTGGTCTGGGGGTGTTTGGCAGCCAAAAGGCGAATCCTGAATCCTGAATCCTGAGTCCCCCCCAAAAAAAAGGTTAACAACGACATTGGCATTGTTTTCACTGCCGGCAAGTAAGAGCCGCAAAGAGCAAGAGACTGGGAAAACACGTTTCGTTTCGTTTCGTTTCCTTTTTTTTTGCATCCACCTCCACCGAGTGTTGCCTGATTTTTGACAAGTTTGCAAAAGGTTTTCCCCTGCGGCCCCAGGGGAATGAACACCTTATCACCAACTTATTGCATCCGCCGGCAACAATTTCAAGAGTCTCGGCCTTGTTTGTGTCTGCATGTATACTGTATATACACGGACCTTATACATATATAGTAAACCGTTATGCGAGAGTGGAAAGCGCTTTTCCCCCTTTCTGGACAGGGTTTCCCATACACTTTGTGTTGTTGGTTCCTGTTCTGTGCCCGCCGGCGGATACGTAAAACGTTTTAATTACATTTGTATGTTAAAACTTCAATTGACGCAGGCATCGCCGGGGTGCTGGGGTGCTGGGGCGCCCCAAGCCGCCTTTAAGGCCACCTCCTTACCCTCCCACCCCCCCAATCATCCCCCCCGGGCGCTCGCACATTTCGTTGCCGCAAACGCTTTTGAACTTTAAACGGGGTTGCGGGAGTCCTTGGCGTCCTTACGGACTGTGTGTTTGCGTGGGAGTGTCTGAGTGGCCGATTAGGATATAACTAGATTCCATTTCGAGTTTTTGATGAAGGTAAACGAATACATTACCCTGTAGCAAAACGCGGGGCGGGGGCCCTGTGTACTTTGTGCAGAATGTAAACAACCGAAATTAATGTCAAAAGTCAACCCGGGGAGTTGAAATTATATTTGGCAATGGAAATATTCGCAAAATACTGCAGGGCAAAGTGGAGATAATCGATGATATATGTATTTCGTTTAAGATACGAATAATATTTAATTGTGTTATGTTTTTATACCCTGGGTATTGTAATTTCAGTCAGAAGCTTGCTAAGCTGTGAAGGAGTCACTTCCGACCCTATAAAGCATATATATTCTTGATCAGCATCATCAGGAGAGACGATCTAGCTGTGTCCGAACATTTTAAATAAAAAAAAAATTTTTTTAATTTTTCAAATTTTTATAAGGGGTACCATCATAAAAATTGTCAAAAATTAAAAAAAAAATTAAATTTTTAAAATCTTCAATTTAATATGCAGACTTGTTAACCTAAAAAAAACTAGCACAGAACAGCTTTCCAAATTTAAATTAACAGATTTTTAGCTTAGTTACAACATTTTTAAGATTGAATTTCCCAAAAATTTTTTTTATAAAATTAAGGATAAATATTTAACTTCTTAATTTTAGGCAGGAGCACAAAACTAAGTGAAGGAGTCATTTCCGACTCCATAAATCATATATATTTTTGATCAGCATCAACAGCCGAGTTGATCTAGCTGTGTCTGGTAGAATACAAAAATTTAAAATTTTTGTTCGAAAATGTTGTGCTAAAATTGTAAACAAAAAATAACAAAAAAATTTCGATTTTTAAAATCTTAAATTTAATATGCTGATTTGTTAACCTTATAAAAACTAGCATAGAACAGCTTTCTGAATTGAAATTAATGCATTTTTGGCTCAGTTATTATATTTTTAAGCTTCCATTTGCCCAAAATTATGAAGGATAAGTATTTAAATTTAAATTCTGCTTTCTTAAATCCTTCAACAGCCTTTCTAGTCCCTAATAGTTCTATAATATTTCTATAATATTTCTATGATATTTATATAATAATTCTATAATATTTATATAATAAATCTATAATATTTCTTACTCATATTACTCTCCTTTACAGGGTATCTACCCCATCGTTTCCTGGCTTAGCTTTCTATGCCGTTTTCCGGCTTTTGTTTTTATTTTGTCTAACCCCCAATTTAATTTAACTAAACTGTCAAATCAAAAGCTCAAGCCAAACACAAACACAAACAAAATTCGAAGGAGATGGGGAATTAACCAGGCGCTCAAAGCCACCGAAGAGACTGGGAGGTCCTTAGCCATAGGAGCCGCAGTCCCCCAAGGAGCGAAGGAGAACCAAGACAGCCAAGAGCAGGAAGCAGATGTGGCTGTGGCAGTGGAAATGTGGAAATGTGGAAGCGGAGGGAAAGCTGTCAACCTAAGCGGCTAACACTTGTGTGTGTCAATTTTATTTGATGAAAATACAAACACAAACAGAGGCAGATATAGCCAGATAGGGGAAGCTGGCTTGTTGCTATTTGTAGAGCGTCCTGATTGCTGTCGCAGGCCAGTGAGGCAGCCAGGACACTCTGGGCCAGCTGCCCGGCTGCCAGGGCTGCTCTTGTGGTCCCCTTTTAGGGCCAAGTGTTATCGGTAAACAAATAAAAAAATACAGAACGAAGAAGAGCCGCCTGTGTGTTTACTTAAGGGATAATTTTCCACACACGCCACACACCACTCTTCTGCCACTCACTCCCATTGTTCGAGAGCAATTCCCCAATCTTAATTCACTCAAATTCGATTATTGCTCCGTGCACTTTTGGGCTCTGAGGTTCAAAATAAACTTTCCAGCCAAGAAGTCATTTATTTTCACGTTTAAATGGCAAGAGCAGCAACTTTGTGGGGATGGAAAAGCGAGGAAAGTACCAGCAATCAGCAGCAAAGAAAACAATAACAATAATGGCGGGAAAATAAGAGAGAGTCAGAGGAATTGTTTGGGGAATTGAGCGCAGCACAAGTGCAGGCAAGTGCAGGATATGAGATCAGAGGATAAACCCGAGCAAGTGATTTGACTTTTCTGGCTTCCTGGATAAACACAAATTAATTATGCCCCATAAGATCCTAAGATAATCCCACTGCAAAGTATCTTAGTTCCCTTCTCAAACTTTTAATCGAATCATCGGAGTGTTGAAGAATCAAAGCCTCCGGATAACGAGGAGGCAATCTTCCAGGATTAAATGGCATTACTTGGGTCCGGGATGGATGACCAAGATGGCCAGGAAAAAAGCGTAAGGAGCATCCTGGTATCCCAGACAAATCAACTTTCATCTGGCTGACTTCACTTTCAATATCCGGACGGCATCCAATTACATTTTTTTTTTTTGCCGGAATTATTGTTATTTATCAGCAATTATTTAGGCACATCTGCTATCTGCAGCAAACCACACTCCAGAGAATCCACCAGAACACCAGAGACGCCACCACACACCCCATCACGGCCGCAATTTCACACATCTCCCCCCCCAGTTGCTGTGGGGGGGTTTACCTGCCCCGGGACCAGGCCAACTCATTGCCAGATTAACTCAATTGCCTCGAACGAACGCGGAAGTGTAGCGATCCATCCCCCAGTGCCGGGCCAACCCTCAATCCGTCGAGTTGTATCTGTTTAAATTCTACTTCTGTGTCAGTCCTGTGAGTCATTCCGCCGAAAAGTCGTAGAACTCGCTTTGGTTTCATTCGGTGTTTCGGTGTTTCGGTGTTTTGGTGCTCACCTTGCCACAAGCACTCAAGCTCACAGGACCCATGACGCAGGACACACGCACACACAACACACACCCGCCGCCAGCGGAGAGCAATAAAATAAAAATTGAAAACACAAAGGATTTATAGCTCCAATAGGTTTTCAAGGAGCCTTCAAAAGCTCAGCACAATTGCTATGAGGGCTACAAAGCCCGAACCCCAGCGCAGTACTGCTGCTCTCAGCTTTCAGGCCAAGCGAATCGAATTTTTGGAAGGCAATTGCAAGGGGGAATCGACTAAAGGATACTCTGGGAATACTATATTTACAGGGTATATTAAATTCACTTGAATGGGGTTAGTTAGATGGGAATTAAATTATTTCTAGCAATTTGTAGAGCAAGCCTTAAAATCATTACTAAGAAACTGAATTCTTGACCTTCGTCTCGGCGAATATACCCTTTCCTGCACCCTCTGTTCTTTACAGGGTACTCTCACCTCTATATATATATATACACATATATAAAGGGAGATATATTTTAGCAGCCATTTCATTGTTTATGTGCCTGGGTGTGTCTCTGTCTGCCTGTCTGTCGGTGGGCATATGGCGCCCACAGATTTAACTTCTCTGATTATTTTTCCACTTCCTGCTGCCATTTCCACCACGACCCTCACCCATATGCCCGCTCGCTCTCTACCTTTTTCGCCCAATTTTTACATTGATTGAAGTATTTTCCGTTTTGTCGGCTTTCGCACGCCTTGGGCCATGTGGCTTACGGATTTGGATTTGGCTTTGGCTTTCGCTTTGGCTTTGTCTGCCTTTTAGACACATGCAAAACAAACACAGCAGCAGAGGTGGCAATGGAGAGGAGGAGGAGAAAGGACTTTCATCCTTCGTTGAAGGTGTAAATAAATATGCTGGGAATTCGTCAGGCAGCTAGCTGGAAAAGTTTTTGCCTTGTTTTGCCTTTCCCCACCGAGAGCGACGGACTTTAATGAGACGGAAGCAGCTTTGGATTTTCCGAAAAGGGAAATTTATATATAAAGTAAAGGAAAGCCGCTTTGAGGACCTTGCCTGCTCATTGAAGTCCCTATTTTCTGGATTTTTCTTTGAGCCGATTTGGGGCTTCCCCTCAGAAACAATGCGAAAAAAAGTTGAAGCTGTTGGTGAAATAAAAATGAAATTACTTAAAATTTGTCACAATAAGCTGGTGCCGCGGCGGCCGCCTCTCGTTTTCTAGCCACGATGTTTGCCTTTCTGGCTTTTCCTTTCGTCCTTTTGCCTCTAATATTTTCCTCTCCTCTCTTCATTGCTTTTTTGTTGTATTATTAAAATTGTTTCAAATTGCGAGGGACGACGACGAACCTCTAATAGCTCGGCGGCAAACAACAAAAACACTCTAATGGACCATATTGTGCGTTTGGTTTTTCATTTTTATTGCGAATTTAGGCATCATTAGTTACGGGTTTTTAATAAAAGGCCAACAAACGGCAGACGATGTGGGCCAAGTTTGATTTGTGTGCATTTTGACCGCCTTAAGTGCGCCTCCGGGTGCCATTGTCTCGCTCGATGTGGTCAAGCTTTGTTTGACTTGAAGGCGGGGCGCTCTTTTTCTTTATTTCTTTTTTTCTCTTTTTTTTTGTGGGGAAAACTTTGACGAAAAAGTTGAAAAATAAAAACTTTTCTTCGGAGGCATTTGTCCGAGGCAAATGGACAAATGTTCGAGCATTAGCCAAAGCTGTTGAGCCACTGCCCCCCACACCCTCTTTCAATCGAGAGTCCCTGCTTGGATTTCTAATTAATTTTCCATACCGAATAACCCGAATGCCAGGGCATATTTCCAACGCCCTAATCGCGTCCCCGACATGCTATTATTATCGGAGAGCGTACATCAGAAATACTTATGCAAATAACTCAGAGGCTTTGGCTTTGCCTTTGGCCGCTCCCTTCAAACCCCCGGCACTTGTCTCCGAGACGGAGTCCCCAATCTGTGGCACTTTAACACCTACCTAAAGCGGACTCCGAACTGGAGAAGAAAAAAGATATAAAACTACCGACTGAACTGATGACTGGCCCGGCCATCATTTTTCATGCTAAGCTCCAACGTCAGCCATTTGGTTTATGGCCTTAATCCTTTTCTACATAAATGAGACTCATACCTCTGTGCCCAGGCCTGCACCCAGCCCAGCTCACCGAATGCCACGCATTTCATCATTAGTCAGCGGACGTTAATGCCCAGTTCCAGATACCAGATCCCCAGTTTCCCAGTTCCCGGTGCCCAGCTCCCTGTCTCCGGCTACTGGGCTTCGGCGAGGGATTTACGGGGCAGCAATCGCTTCCTACGCATTTACATTTACATTCGAGAGTGCGAGCATTTATATATATGGATGCGAGTGGCACAGTCAAGAGGCCGCAGCGTTGACTAAGTACCCAGGAAGTGCCAAGGTTGTTGCACTCACTCCCCGTTGCCTCTAATCGCTGCATTCCCCTGTGCCACTGCGTTCAGCGTCCGTTGTCCGTCGTCCAGCGTCCAGCAGTGGCTTTTAATTAACACGCAGCCCAGGCAGGGGATCCTAGGCCGCACCGCAGCATCCACATTCACATCCCCATCCAGCAGCCTCATCATCGTAATCGCTCTCGCCGTCATCGTGATGAGCTGCGGCGGTTGCTTCTATTTCGAAATCAATTCCATGCAGTTTTTACTCGTAATATGTGCAGAGCGAGAAATATATTTTAAAGTTTTAAGTGTTGTGATTAATATTAAGCAACAAAGATATAAGGAGGAGCACACCTTGAAAGGGAAATCCTTATATTCCTAAGAACCCATTCATATATCTCTCTTATTTTCATGTTCCTTGTATTAAAAACCCATTTCTCTCTGTGCACCGACACACACTCCATTCGCTGCATGCATTTATGACGACTTCCCTAACCAATTTCTCGAATATGATGTCATGCTGTGCACTCTGCACAGAAATCCCCCCAGATACTCGTCGCAGCGGGCGTCTGTTTAGCGCTTAATTAATGATGAATATAAAAATTGCCGCCGCAAAGTGGAAAGAGAGCGGAGATGTGGAGTTGAACATTAATTTTCCTACATTTTCCGTTGGCCATTCGCCGATTTCCCAATGCTATTTCGCCAGAGAGAGGATTCCTTTCGAAAATCCAGAGGAGAAATCTTTACACAAATATGCTTTCACGCAGTTCCTTTCCGAACCTAGATGCCAAGTACAAACGTGGCCAAAAGAAGGTTAGGAATCTTGGCCTCATCTGCATCTGTGGGGTGTGAATTCTGGTGCCTCGGACAATCAAAAAGTGATTAGCAAGGCACTCAACAAACATCGGTGACAACGACAACCATCGGGAATGTCATGGGACTGGGCCTGGGAAGCGGAATGCTTAACATACAAACACACTTAGCGTGTAAACATGGCCAAAAGAGCGTTGACCATATTGGGCTGCTGCCGCTGCAGGCCAGCTCTCATTGCTTTTTACGCACAACGGCAACGGCAACACGGCAACACGAACAACAGGTACAAACAACGACAACATACGGGACAGGCTAATATGACTGGAAGATGCGAGGAAGATGCTGCCCGGGAACCGGGAACCGGTCGCAACTGGTTTGGCCCCTCTTAACCCCTTTCTCCTGCTGACATTATCAACATAATCAAGGGGCTGCCTCCCCGCCAGCACTGCCCCATTCTAAGCCTTTTCAACGCTCATAAATTGCGCGGCGAAGACACCAGCAAATATTTTGCAAACGCAATGAAAATTGCGGCCTGGCCATACGGCAAAGCAGATTACACTGGGCTGCAAAATTTTACGATCATAATAATATATGCCTATCGTATGGGGAATAATAAAATCGAAGAAAAGCTTCTTCCCTTTGGGATTCTAAAACTTCTCTGAACTTTATGATTTTTTCAAGCATTAAAAGGAACCCATTGATTTTGGGCTGAATTAGAAACTGAGGCTGAAGAGTTAAGAGTCTTGAAATATATAAAATCAACGAATTCCTCAAGAATTATTTAAGCATTAACAAGAAAGGAAACTAACTTCGGAACGCCGAAGTTTGTATACCCTTGCAGCTTACAATTGGATCACTGGCAGCTATATGATAAAATTATAAACGGAATTCTAGAATAAAACAAAGTGGCCACTCTTAAGTTATAAGAAAATAAGTTTTGAAAATTGACAAAATTAAAATTTTTTTCTTCAAAAATGTCAGATTTTGTATACCTACATATATTTTTTTTCTCAAAATTTTCAAAAATTTATAAATCGAGTTTTAAATGCAAGTTCTCCATTAAAAACCAAGAAGAAAAAACCAAACCAGACTGAAATCGGTTGAGTTTAAGCCAAGTTACGATCAAAAAACCACTGAAGGAGTTCCCGATTTTTGAGCAAAAATTTTACCGATTTTTTCAATTGTAAAAAATTGGTCAAAAATTGGCCAAAAATTACAAATCGACTTTTAAATGCAGAAAAGTTCTCCATTAAAAAATAGGAAGAAAAAACCAAACCACACTTAAATCGGTTGAGTTTAAGCCAAGTTATGATCAAAAAACCACTGAAGGAGTTCGCGATTTTTAGACAAAAATGTATCAATTTAAAAAAAAAAAAAATTTAAGGTAAATTTGTCTTCTTTACTGCGTTGTAAACTTCTGACTATTATTAGAATACCCTGCAAGAGCATAATAAAATCAATAAATACATTGATTTTAAAACAACTCCATGATGTGCTTGTGGAACAGTGTTATTTATGGGGGGCCGCCGGGACGGGTTGGGTCCGGGTTCGGTTTTGTTGGCTTTGGTTCGTTTCTGGTTGGTTGGGGGCCTCGAAAAAGAATCTTTCGCATATGGGCAACGGTACTTTCTGCAATTATCCGTTGTCTTGGCCAAGAGGCGACCGCGCCGCTGTCGAAGATGCGGCCAAAGCGGCGAAAAGCAAATATGCGCACTTGGCATTGTCCCGGCGAAGACAACAACGCACTAATAGCCCCGAGGAGAGGCCTTGAGACGGGGCTCCCAGCCTCCCAGCCAAAGTCTCAGTCAAGTGGAGAGGTCTGGCGGCTCTTTTGCGGTTTTTGAGGTTTGCGTTATGTGCAATAGATTATCAAAATGCTTATGGCTTAGGCTGGAGAAGCCACGACCAGGGGACTCTTGGCCAAGACCAAGACCGAGACCATGAGCATCCGACAACGGTTTATGTCACATGAAAGTAATGAAATTAAATTTCTCCCTGGCTAAGGCACACACACACGCTCTCGCTTCGCTCCTTGCAGTTTTGATATGTGCGATAATTTTAAAAGTCAACTTGGCCAACTTCGGCCCGAAGACAGAAGAGCCTAAGAAGAGCCTGGCCAGAACCAGAGTCGAGCCAGAGCCACAGCCAGAGCCAGAGCCATCCGTAATCTACGCAACATTCTGCAATCAAGTGTGCATATTTACTTCCTGTAATTGAGCATTTATGGCTTTTATGGCCTAACGGATTTGCCCGTCCTCAGACTCAGCCCCTCCTCCATAATTGTTACGGCTTTGGCTTTAAGACTGACAGGCTGCCTGGCTGGCAGAGGATGGGTACGGGGATCAGGATGGGCTTTTGTGGGGCGGAGAGAACTATGTCGTGCTCGTGCCTCGGTCCTCGTGCGCTTAAACCTATTGATTATAAAGTTTATGCATAAATTGTAAATTGATTTGGCAGTTAATTGATTTGCCAGCGTCTGAGTGTGTGCGCCTAAGCCGAAAACTGATGAGTAATGACTTTGATATTGGCCAAAAGTTGGCATAAATCTATGCACAACGATGGGATTTGATGCGATTCGATTGTATAAGTACTTCCCAGGCAAAACTTTCTCATGCATAGTTTATGGCCATTGAAATGTGTCGGGTCCATGGGGAGGGTTAGCAGTAGGCCGTTGGTCATTAATAAGTTATGGAATTTTCATTAGACGATGAGTTGATGATGTGAGATATGTAAATGGTTGCACTGGCAAGGACTCACTCGGTTATAGTAGTTACATTTTTATATAGAATACCAAAGAATCATGTCATTCATAAGCCTGTACAAATTTCACAACTTGAGACTCCCCCATATAACAATTGAAGCAATTTGGCTGGCTGGTTCCCCACTCCTACACTCAATAAAGCAGAAGGCAGCCCCCGGCGACTGGCGCGGGTAAATATCACAAAATTGAATAACAAAATATTTATGCGTCGTGGAAATAGAAAAAAATGGAACATGGAAAAGAAAATAATGGAGAGAATTTAACTATTATTTATTTGGCTGAGCACTGAGCCGTCTATATATAATTTGCCAGCATGTATTTATGATTTATGAAGTGAGTGTGCGATATATATACAAAGATATTCTCCAACTTTTGCGTGCTGGACACAAGTACGAATAGGAATAGTTCTGCGAACAATGGAGAGTGAGAACCCCAATGGATGAATGGCCATTGAGTTTGGTGGCCCAGCACACGCGAATCGCTTCAGTTATAGACACCACAAGCACAATCACAATCACACCCACTCTCCGCGGAACACGCACCCGGACAAAGGGAGAGGAACAAATTGGATAATGTCTATAAAAACTAATTGAATTCTAAGCGCTGGGCACGCCACCGGGTCCGTCGCAGCTGTGAGAAAGTAGTAATGAAAGCCAGCGAACCAATCAAATGAGTAAAAAGCGAGTAACGAAAACTGGAAAAAGCGGAGTGATGACATGCAAGCTGCTGGATAGATGGATATCTCCCAGAGATGTGTGTGTGGGCAGCGGGAAAAACAATTCCACACACAAGTTGTACAAAGAGGAGAATTACTCAAAACACTCCAAGATGTTCGCATGTCATGGCACCTAGGCAGCAGAGACTGTAAAAAATAAACCTGAAAACAAGAGGAGAACAAGAAGACCCAGAACAAAAAGCTCATTACTCATATGCCAATCAAAAGGAGGGAGACTTGGACTTGGACCTCAGTGGACCCCCAAAAACGAGGGGTTGCCATAATTAATCATCCGCCGATAATTAACAGCGCAGTACGTCCAAATAGAACTAATGTTGGTGGTAATGCCCAGTGTATCTGCTGGATCCGCTCGGGGGTTGCCAAAACTGTTGTTTCATTTTAGCGTCCAACTTTAATGAGTTCGGAATGAAGCTTCAACGCTGCCTTATTTTTGTGCAGCGTAACCACTTGAAAGTGCGTTGGACAGATGGACATTGCCCAGTTATAGATACCCCAGCCAACCTTCGGCTTGAGTGATGTACTACGAGGGCCACAAGACATCGACATCGCCATCGATGGATGGTCATTAGCAAAAGATGACGACGACGACGACTGTGATGTTGATGTTGATGTTGATGGCGCTCCGCTGATGTTGCGTACTCGTAATTCTTCTATAATGGATCTGTTATCTCTGCGCTTAATGGGTTAGCTCTTCGCTCTTCGCTCCTCGAGGGGAGGCTTCGAGGGGTCTGCCATTGCGACTGGGACTTTGACTGACAGACCTGAAGCATGCTTAAAACTTGAAATTAAATAATTAGTCGCTGGCCAAGCTCAGCTCTCCGCAGCTCGCGTTTTTATATTTTGTATTTCGTATTTAGATGGGGCCAGTGTAATGACCTTTTAAGTACTTTCGAGATACTAATCGCCTCTTGGCCCTGCTTTTTGTTGGCCGCTCTCTAGCTGCTCTAAACAGCTAATGGCTTGTTGCGGCTTGTTTGTTGTAGTTCAGCGAGTGCAACAAAGTCGCCAGCCACTTTGGATGGCACACTAATTAACGTCAGAGGAGCACAAGCTTTTGGCTTTGGGGGCCGCTTCACAGAAAAACTTTTCTCAGATGCGTATTAATTAAAATTTTGATAAGACCACCGCTCTGCTCCGGGCGCTTGTAATAAAAGTTGAAAATAAATTACACAAAATTTGTATTTGTATCTTTAGGTGTGGCATCATCATCATCATCGTCGTCGTCGTCGTCGTCGTCGTCGGCGGCAAAGGGTTTATCGCCAAAAGTATCAACAAAATAATGGGCGACTAATAGGCCGGGACCCCATCCAACTTCTTGGTCTCCACTTCTTGGCTTGTTGATTATGTCAGCTTTTAAAGCGGCTTCGCCTCGACTTCTCCCATTTCTGCGGGTGAAAGTGTGCAAAGTTTCAGCTCCCGGAATGGACTTATAGAGTTACACTTGTTGTCGTCGTCGTCTCTCGCTGCGGCGCTGTGGGAATGTCAGCTTCAGAGGCTGGTCAGTGCTCAGCTGGCCAATAAATGATGATAGTTCTCGGGGCGAAATCCGAGCTGCTGCTGGGAAAATCCCCCCCGGGGGAGAGGCGTCGAGAGAACTCCAAGAAACTTATCAAATATTTGTCCCACTTGAGTGATATCTCCCCATGAAGCGGCGTGTGGGCGGAAGGAATGCTCCGAGATGCGTATTTATCTGGCAGATACATCTCACATTTCGTTTGTTTACAGTTAGGAAACATCTCACCGATGATAAGGTGGATTTTATGCTGCATTCCAAAAGGGTTTTCTCTGGCACGCATTTAATTGAGATATCTTTGGGGCTTTGGCTTGTATTTCAGTAAATTCTGTGGTTGTTCTCAACAAAATAATTGGCCAAGTCAGCAGCAGCCTTTCCCAGGCCCAAGATAAGACTCTCATAATCGTAGCAGGAACTTAGAAAACTGTGCCAGCCAAAAAGCCAGCGATTCCAAGTATGCCATCGCACATGGCACTTGCCCAAAAAGCGAGCTCGCCAGCCAAGCAGCCCAAATTGAATGCGAAAATTCCCACACATTGTTCAATCTAATGAGAACTATGTCAATGTCTGCTCCATCGCTCCATCGTTTATCCCAGTGCCTGCCATACTTAAGCTTATGCTTATATATTCGCCCTTGGGGCTGACACTTAAGATAAAAACTCTTGACAGGGGAAGAAATACACTCTCGTCGTCGTCGTCGTTCTCAGGTCTCCGTCCTCCGTTCTTGGTTCTGGTTTCACCCGTAGGCCTTCCCATCCGCTTAAAGTCAATTGAACAAATTTCTATGAGCAAATATTTTATGGTCAGTGCCTCTTCGTCTCCCTTGCTCCCTCGGTGTGTGTTGAATTTTAAATGAAAATTCCATAAATGCCAGCCGCATAAAAATGTGCCAGATCATTTTTCATTCCCAGCCCAGAGTCCGGATGGCTCTCTCTGACAATTTAATAGTATTCCAAAAATTAGCCAATTAGTGGGCCGCAAACTCTCCATAAATACACACAAAAGTGTATATATTTATGGCGTAATGTATTTTCATTAGCAGAGTGCGGGGTGCACTTGTAATTAAGAACTTAAAAGCGATAAGCTTTTTGGGCAGGGAGGCAACCAAACTCAAGCCCAAGCCCCACGGCGAGTCCTTTGAGTCCTCTGTCCCGTCCGAGAAGCTTACACCTGTGGCACTTAATTATTATATTAAATCGGCATATCTGTTGCGGCTCTAATTAACCTTTGAACCTCTTCACAAATCAGCGCCCCCCACAAAAAGTCAAAGGGAATCACACCCCCCGGTGGGGGTGGCGGAGTGGCGACGAGGTGACAGTCACGAGTCCCATTATACGATATTGTATGTACAATTTGAAGCAACTCGCAATTACCAACGACACGTCAAGATGTGAAATTAACACCGTCACACAAGCAGGCAGGCAGACAGACAGACAGGGGGGCCCGGGACAGTGGGCGGCGGGCAGACAGACGTATTAATGTTTCTGGCTGGTATTTAACATTCAACAACAATAACAATCACCACGAGTGTGTGTTGGTGTGTGTGGGTGACATTTTCTCGTTGGCGCTGCCTCGAAAATCATTAAATCACACAGCAACAAACAACACGGGGCAAAAAAAAGCTTTCCCTGTTTGTGTCAGCCGTACAATTGGCCACCCATCCCCCAGTCAGCCCCACGCATATCCTGTCAGGACAGCAGGACAGCAGGGGAGGAAGGCTCAGAAAAGAAAAATAAAGAAAAGCGAAGAGCTACGCAACCACAGCACGCAATACTCGCATTTCATTAGACACTTTGCAGCGACGACTCCTATTACTCTTCCTGAACAGCCATCCCAGCCCGGGGGCACCACTTCCTCTGCTGGCCAAATGACGTCGTTTCTCCCAAAAAATTAGCGTTACATTGGGGCCAAAAACCGCCTGGCGATGGCTGGCAGAGCTGTCACACGAATTGAAATGGAATTCGATGGCCAGAGTGAAGTTCAAACAAGGTGACCCCATCGTTGGTTGGTAATTATGGACCTCCCCCCTGGAAAGTGGTGACCCCGATTCCGAAACAAAGTGACATAATTCGATGGTAAACATCTGCTGGCCACCACACCATGATAACTGGTCAGATTAAGTGATATAATCAAGTGGCCAACGGCAGAGAACCAACTATTCCATTAGCTAACTGAAACCGAGAGCGAAAACTCGGCGGATGTGCAAATAAAAAGTTTTTTGCCCGGCAAATGAGTTTGTCATTATTCAAGCGCTGTATACACACATTTCGCGCACCTTTTTTGTGTGTTTTTGTAAGTGTAACTTTGTTTTTGCCACAAATTAATTACAATCCTCCGAGTTGAGTGGCCAAATGTTGCTCTTTTTCTTGCCCCTGTTGTTACCGTGTATTTTTCATACAACATATTTATCACAGCGTCGCAAAATGTTTGTCCTGGGAGGAGCGAGGACTTTGCGAGAATAAATTGGATGATATTAGGGCGACAACTTTTCATTTAGTTGGCCGGTCGGCGCTGCCCTTAATTTCCGGCCACACGCATCGTATCGGAAGATAGGAATCGGGATCGGAGGGGCGGGAAAATGAAAACGTTGGACGGGAATGAAAAATCGTTACAGAGAGAGAGAGAAAGCCGGAACCGGAGCGAGTGTTTTACGGGTCCCAGTGGCCCCCACCAACGCCTTAATATATTTTCCTTTCTTTTTATTTTGCGCTTCACTTACCTGAAAATAGGTTTGACCCTTGTCCACCCAGCCGATGGCCATATCGGCACCAGCCAGATTGCCATCGGGCGAGAATCCGAAGCCGACGTAGCCCAGGGTACGTGCCTGTATTTCAAATGTTATATCCTGATTAATGATTTGCCATAGTATGCGAAAATCCTCATTCAAATCGATGGCATGATCCCAAATGGGTGTTCCCGTCGCCGCTCCTGCTCCAGCGGAGGCAGCTACTCCCGCTGGTGCTCCTGGCAGAGCTCCTCCTCCTGTTGTTGCTGTGGTTGCCGCTCCTGGCGAAGTTGTTTTGTTGCTGCGAGTGGTCAACTTGCTGGCCGCCTGAACTCCGCAGCTGGCCAGGAGGAGGAGGAGCAGCAGCCAGAACAAGCTGAACGTGTGGCAGGATATAAAACATGTGATTAACGATGACCGCCTTGAACTTGAGAGCGCCGTTCCCCGTCGTCTGCTCCTCTGTACTTTGCTGGGTGTTGCTTCCTCTGTGGATGATGCTGCTGCTGCGGCATCTCCTGCCGCCCTTGTAACTGCCTTGCTTCTTGCTGGCTGCCACATTGTGTTGTTGGCCATTTTGTGCGCCGGTTAGCTGGCTGCTTGAGTTTAGCAAATAGTTGTGATTACTTTTCTTGTTGCCACGTTGACATTTATTACTCTCAAAATCACTGGACGTGGAACGTTCGCAATTACGCAACTTGCTCGTGTCTCTCTCTCTGCTCTTTGGTGTTATCACAGTTACGATTATTTATTTAAGCAATTTTACTCAACTTTCTGCTGCTGCTTCCTGTTTCCGATTAACCAATGGCCGCTCATTAGCCTCGCTTGTCGCAACGAACAAAAGCTCCAGACGAAGCTGATCTGGCGGATGCAACCTGCAAAAGAAAAGGGAGAAAAAAATGTTATATAATTGCTATAATTTGTTGTCGGCCATAAAATGTAGTGGCGAGAACTCGAAGTCGAACCTTCCTTCGTGTTGCAATGTTTAAACGCATATAATTACATAAATTATGAACCGGTATCTATGAGATACACATCCCCGCACAGCCAACAATCCATCCATCCATCTAGCCATCCAGCCATCCATCCACACAAACACATCACAACAAAGTTGACGTTTCATTTTTTGTTCTTCTCTCGTTTTGTTGTTTCTGGGGAGTTCGTCAACATTTTCCTTGAAGCGTTAATTAGCCTGGTCACGCAGTTTTCACAGCAATGTAAGTCGGAAGACCAAATTGCTTCTAGAGAGCGGGAAAAATTTAAGTGGAGATGTGACAGGAAGATGGCAAATGCCTGACGAACTGAGCTTACACTCCACACTCGTAATAATCCAGTATTTTTCAGTGGAAACTCAGGAGACCTCAAGCTTCCGCAGAAATCACTTTCCCTTCCCTTGGCAGAGGGCACCTCCTTCCTCCTCCTTATTTACGGTATTTGAATGACTAATTCCGGGTTTCCCGTCTCCGATATCAAGGGTCTACCACTCGCCGACTGACTACTGGCCCTCGCACGCAATTAGTGCGTTGTGGCCTGGTCAAAGCAAATCGAAGATAATTACAGCTTGTCATAATTTTAATGAAGAAGGTCGTCCAGAGCTGAACCCGAGTCAAGTCGTCGTCTTTGTCTGTCCGTCTGTCCATCAGTCTGGGTGTCCGCTCAAGAGAGAGAGGGAGGGAGCCAAGTGAAGGCAAAGCCAGACCAATGGGATTTATTGTATTAAATCGTCGCGGCTTAGCCAGGCCAACCACAAGCGCATTGACGATGAAGAGGAGACTACCGCTCCTGGGCCTCCATCTCCATCACCACCCGGATTCCCCCTCCCTGTTACCAACGCAGCTGTCTGCGCATATTTGGTGTGCGGTTACATTTGATTACATGCCAAAAGTACTGCTCCCAGTTCCGCCCTCCGTCGCCTGGGCAGATCTTTAATTTGACGTCGTTGTCGGCGTTTTGGGTAAATGTCAAATGGTTGGTAATTTGTTATAAATAGCCAACTTCCGCTGGGCCCCCTAAAACGCAACGCCAACACGACGCAACTCCTAGATACATACAATGTATTTGCGCTAATTCCAAGTGCTTAGTCGCGTGTTCCCAAGTTGACAAAGGTCAACAAACGCCAAGCAAACAGCGAGAAAATTGAAAAGCCCACAAGAAGAATGAATTAAGGCAAGAGTGTTTGTGTGTGTTTTCCCATTTTACTGGCTCTACTTCGAGGAATGCCCTCGAATTGAATATCTCAGCAAAAGATGATGTGATGTGGGGCGCCCATAATAATCTCGACCTAATAAAAGTAATTTTCGGAAGTTCCTGCCATTCGGCGGGCAATGGAAATGGAAATGGAAATGAAATGATTGGACAAATGTATCGAGAAGATACTTCTGGTTCAAGTTAGTGGCTAGCTAGATTTCTATGGCATATTTATAGGTGACTTTTACGTTTCACTTCCTTCCTAACGACAAAGTTATTGTGGTAGCTGCTTCGCCTTCGCTGTTATCAAAAATGTATCCGCAAGATACACAACAATAAGCTTGATGGCGAAATGTAGCTTTACATTGATGTTGTTGCTGATGTTGTTGATGTTGATGTTGATGTTGATGTTGTTGTAGCTGGCGCTGAGTGACGGCCGGCAACGTTAAATGACGTTGATTATAATTATGCGGACTTGTACTTTGTTCATCACAGGCAACAGGGCTACAGGGCTTCTCCCTGCTGCTCTGGAGCTCCTTCTCCCTTGTTGCTGTTTGTTATTATTATTGCTGTCGTCATCATCATCATCAGTTTGGTCATCAGCCACTTCCTCATGATCCTCATGGTCATTCTGGTCCTCCTTGGCTTCGACTGCCGTTGATGGGGCGGCCAGATGAATGATGTCTCTTAAATACAGACCAAGTCCGAGGCAAGGCGAGGCGGGGCGAGGCCAATCGTCCTCATCATCATCGTGATGGCTGCTGCTGCTGCCGTAAAATTCAAGCCAATTTAGCCTGGAGGAAGAAGGCAGGTCCGGCAGGTTCCTCCTTGCACAGCATGTTGCCCAAGAACGCAGAGGGGAAGATACCCCTCTGTCTGGAGACATTCATAAGTACAAGTGCTGCACAGCGATGGCCGCGTGACTCCTTCGATCACTTTTGGCCCCAAGATGTGTCATCTCCAGTGGACACTGCACAGAGAGGCACATTCATAAGTACAAGTGCTCCGTCTAATATTATTACTTGGCGAATTAACTACGCCGAGCTGGAGAGATAGGAAAACAAACACAAACTCGCAGATTGCTCTGCCCAACTGGTTCTAAAAGGCACGAAATGGCTTCCGTAGACACATTAGTCGCTTTTACACAAAAAAGCCCAGACAAAACCCGGACAGAGCCCGATGGGTGAGCAAAAAGATGCAACTGAATGAGGCATATAAAAGCCTTCCCAAGCGCCGCCGCGGCACAAAAAAAAAGAGAGAAAAAAAGCTGGAAAAATAACCAACAGAAGCGGAAAGAAAGAAAGAAAAGAGGAGCGAAAGAAAAGCAAGAAAAAATGAATACAAGTCAAAGACTTTGTCCAATGGTTTTCATCATTGCACGATTTGTGGACAGAGCGGGAGGCAGTAGTTCCACGAGGAGCCAAGGGGCCAGGAGGTAGCCCCAGATCTCTGGTCTGCTTCTGCGGCTGCTTCTGTTGGGCCGACGGACAACGACATTGATGAGGATGTTTTGTAGGGGACACACAGTGGGGCAAGACCACGCGAGGGCTCTTCCAGGATGTAGGAAATTATTGTAATGTCTAAGTTAAATTCCCTTCTCCCAACTCTTTAAATCCAAAAGATGCTCCCATTCCCCAGAATTCAACAATCCGCTTTACCCAATCCTAATACCTTTAAAACTAAAATACTAATTAACAACAGACAGATCTGCTGAGTTATAGAAGCTAACCAGAAAATAAATGATGTTGTGTGTGCAACCTCCTGAGGGAAATTCGATCCCAAAACAAATTGTTTTCCTGCTGCCGTCACTCTGCGGTTTCCTTTTCCCTAATTGATTCCCATTCTAATTGCGATATTTAGCCAACTCATTGACCTAATCACAGAACAGAACAGCACAGAGCAGGGCAGTCCGCTTCACACATCATTAATAACGATGGGTTCTGATTTGTGCGAAACACTCGCAGTTTTGCCTTTCACCTACCATTTAATCGAATGCTTTCACATTTTAATATCTCTCTCTTGTAATTAGTGAATTTTGGTTTTTTTTCGGCACATTTCCATATACTTTCTAATCCCCAACCCAGTGTGCAGTTTGTGGCAATTTCTTTTCAAAGGGTACGAAGGGGGAAACGAACGAGGGGATTTGCAAGCCGTGTATGTTTTCATTTAGCAGATACAAGCTGCAAGTACACACACACGAGATGCTACCGGGCCTTCGTCATCATCGAAGATGCTCCATCATGTGGCAGCAACAACAACAACGACAACAGCGATTCCGGAGCTCTCTGCGGTTGCCGCAGCTTGATTATAAATGTACGAGGCAACTTGTATGACATGCAGCAAGTTGTTGTACTTGCAGCCTTGCATCTGTGAGAACGTGTATCTGTGCCGCATGCATGTGTGGTTGTCACTGCACCTGTCATCCTTGCAGCCTGCCAGCAAAAATTGCCGGTGCGGTGCAGCAGCAGCAGCGCAAAAAAAAAAAGGAAAAAGAAAACAAAATTATTATTTATCATCGGCGGGGGCAAGGTCCCCGAGAGAAGTCAAACAGGGAATTATGCGGGTATGTAATACACGGCTAAAAATTACATATAAACTTAATTAAGTTTATTTTTAGTACATTCGAAAAATGTTGAACTAAATTTTGTGGGGATTACAACTTGGATAAACTGATTCTAAACCTTTGAAGTACTTAAAGTAGCTGCTTTTCTGCCTGAAAATAATATTCCCTGTCATATTCCTCACCCAGATTGTCATAAGAACTTAGAAATTTGATATTATTTTGGTTGCATGTAGCAGATATATGTATATAGAAATGCACCGGAGCTCCACTAATTACTGCACATCATTTGCTTACTCGAGTGCCTCCACGGCCATCGTCATCGTCGTCGTCGTCGTCGTAGTCTCCAGGCCCATCAGCCCAACTTCCCCAACTTGCCGCCGCCTTGCAGATTTAATTGAGTAAAAAAATTGACTAATTAGAGTGAGTCCAAGGCACTTGGCCCCCGGCAAGCAGCAGAGAAAAAACAGGTCTCCAGTTGAGTGGGGTTTACAGAGTACAGAGGCAGAGGCAGGGACAGAGACAGAGGGAGGGGCTACCTGTTCTCATTTATTAAGGCCTGGTCAAGAGCGGTTTGAATCAAAACTGCGCCTCCCAAACCCAAGGCTCCTGTCGTCCATCGTGTGTCGTCTTCGTATTTAATGATCATTAAACAAGCTGGCAGCCAATTGCACTAAAAGCTGCAGGCTACTGCCTGCCATAAGCACAGTGGGTCATACAACTAAAAGATCCTAACGAAATGAATATAAGGAAGGACAATATTATGATAATTCAGGATCTAAGAGAATTCACAAAGAACTTGTGTGGAGTAGAAGCAGGCTTAAATATATATCTGCTTAAGTATCCTTAGCTAATTTTCGATCTAAATAATATAAACTATAAATTCTGTTGCAAATAAAGTATCTAAAATATCTATATTAATATCAACTTTAAGCCCTCGGCCTGTCCTAATCTCTTTTAGCCAACTTTAACCACTGTGAGCGAGCCAACGGACTGATGAAAACTATTAGTGAAGGCAGCTATAGAGCTGCAAAGTGGCTGCCTTTTTGTAAATTGCACCGACATTCCTGCAGTTCCAGCCTCCTGCCTGCTGTCCCGTCGCGTAATTTAAATAATCGTAAAAAATAATAATTCGTTCTATTGGCTTGGATGGCCATGTTCAGCGCCCTGCCGCTGCCTTCCTGCCTGTTGATTACTATTATGGCCCTGGTAATATCTTTTGCTCGTTAGCAATTTTCGTTTCGAATAAATAGTAATTAGTGTGCCGAAAAGAGTTGGGCTCCCAGCTCCCAGCTCCTTTATTGGCATTCCACCTGCAGACTGAAGTGCACAAAGCCTCTGGCACTTTGCTGACGTTCTCTGTTTTGGGCACTTTTATTTGACATTTTTCATTAAACACGAGATGAAAAAAGGTTTTCCTTCTTTTAGGGGGGGAAGTGGCGGGGCTGTGCCGTTGACATAACATTTTTGTAGAGCGCCTCTCCTCTTCGTTCTTCTCACCACTTTGGGCCGAAAGTTTGAAGGCATCTGGGGAAATATGTCAGCGTTGTTTAAGTTTTTAACATTTTCAACTGGCTGCCACTGCCTCCTCCTCCTCCTCTGCCGGGTGGAGATTGCTATTTACTCTGGCATAATTGGCTTGTCGGCATAGTTATAAAAAGTTCTGCTCGGGTGCAATTGGATTAAATGAATGGATACTGCATATAAGCACTGGCACTATCAAAGTTTGCCTTGCAGGGGGAAGCTTTGGTTATCTTTGGAGTTTCTCTCTCTAACGAAAGGCAAACACAGGCGCTACAAAAGTCCCGCTTTCTATCTCCGAGTGTATCTCTGTATTATCAGTGTATCTGCTGGATATCAATCTTGGGCTCGGGGCGAATGTTAATATATCATGAGAGTGGCCATCGCCCCTTCGTTCTAGGAATGATTGATTACCCCGTCTGTGGGGTCAGTGGGGTTAATTTGGAGGCCCCCTGGAGGTTGACAACCTGCGCGGCATCCTGCCCAATTGAATATGCAGGATTATCCTGCTTAGCAGGAGGAGGAGCAGAACTCCAACAGAAATACTGAATTTAAACTTGGTTTACTTTTGGCCTGCAATGGATACACAAATAGCTGGAGAAAGCTCCTCTGTGTGTCATCTTTTTGGCTTATCAGCTGCGCATCATAAAATTTGCCTCTTCTTTTCTGCAATTGCGAGCTCCGCTCACTTTTCCCGCTTTCCCATTCCATTTTCCAGCTACAGCTTCAACTCTGAAAACTTTCTTTTGTTTCTGTCTATTGCTAAGAGTCGGGACCCCGTTACTGCTCCTCTGGAGGCCCCTCGTAGTTCCTAGTTGTGTGCGCTTTTTTTTTTGGAGCCGGCAAGTGAATTTTCTCATTTTGCACTTGATATTGTTGCCGTTTTTGCTGCCTGCTCTGCCTGCTGCCTGGGAAATTCTTCTGCTTTTTCTACTTGCTGTTGTTTTTTTGGCAGGGTGAAACTTTTCAACGTTCCCCTTTTTCCCTTTTCCGCTTTTCCTGTGTCTGCGCCTTGCTGCCTTTTGCATTTTCGGTAGGTATGAAGGTAGGAAATTTAATCTCAAAGTCGTCATCGTCAACGCTCCTCGTACTGCTTGCTAGTTGTTGTTGTTTATTCCTCTTGTCGGCGACGTCACAGAAAATATTTAATTAATTTTTCGAATTTTAATTAAAAAGTTTCCGTTGCGTTTCGTTACTTGCGCCATTGGCAGTGCGCAAAAGGCCTCAGCTCAGCTACTTGTTCTATTTTATTTTTTGGTTTTTGTTTTTCTCGGGTGCCCCCGTGTTTTATTGCGTTAAGTAGCAAATATTTGATGGGGGGAAGGCCGAAAGGTAACCCAATACAATACCACTCGAACCAGAGACAACTCTTCCCCGGCCAGCGCCATCAATCAATGCGCTAAGGAGGGAGAGTGGGGACTCCATTCCAATAAACATAAAGCAAACACTTAATTGTCTGTCAGCGTTAACAAACCGACAACACAAATATCATATGACCGAGAGCGGGGGCTTTGGGGGGTTTTCCATAAGCAGACACACACATATATCACCTGCTGCGCACTGAAATGTTTTTTCCACAAAACTTGTAAGAGATGCCAAGAGGCCGATAGGCCCAGGGAGAAGGAGAGAGAACTCCCAGGCCCAAACCCAAACCATTCCGTTTCGGACCAGGTCGAATCCAAGACGTCCGAAACCGAACTAAACTCTCCAGCATGCATTTCGTTATCTGTGACAAAGATCTCCTGGCCATTAAATTAACACTTAATGACTTGTGTGTGCGTACGGGTTTTTTTTCTCCTTATTTTTCTTCTTAGGTGCGCAGACGACAATGATGACTAAAGGAAAAGCAGCAAAAAGAGAAGAAAAGACGCTCTGCAGCAGCCACACATCATTAAGAGACAGCGGGGAGGCGTTGCCCGGGCTTTCGTTACCTCGGAGATTCGGATTCAGATGCGGATTCCTACTCGCATCTCCTACACATCTCTTTGATACCCTACAAAAGGGGAACCGGGCCCTGATGACTTTGTTAGCCCGGCTGAAAGGAGGGACCTGCCCGACTGCCTGCCAGGGAATAATGGCATAAAGGACAGCATCCCGACAAAAGACTTATATATGGGAACACACCTCGGCCTATGTTAGCTCCGGGTTTATCATCGTGAAAAATGGACACACACATAAATTGTCATCCTAGATTTTTGTAAAACAAACGTGAAAATAAAATAACAAACACGCGATTATTCTTAGATTCATAGGAGACAAGAAAACCCTGGGTAAAGACCATAAATTGAAATCCTAGAGCTCCGTTTTGGGGCCTCGCTTCCAGCGTCTGAAGGGCATCGAGTCTTCGATGCGATTTGGGGGCGAGAGTATCTCGCCGATGCCATCTCATTTGTATCTACATCTCCGGCGGCGGAGTATCTTGTTTGCAGCCATAAGTTTTCAAATTGTTTTTAGACTGACAAAATAAATGATGACAGGCGGCACGGCGGCTTTATCGTCTCCCCGCTCGCCTGCTAAGTTGTTCTAATTTTTTGTTCCCCACGAGATCTCTAATGGGCGTCCACAGAAAATGCTTATATGTTAGATGAATAGATAAATCTGGACGATGGGACGATGGGACGACGACGGGACGCTGGTACTCCGACGACATACTGGGAAATGGCGTTTCAGAGAAGTGTCTGTCGACGACGTGTGGGCAGAAGTGGAACACAATTTGATGTTTCTCACTTAATTTGTTATGGCGAAGCCCTAACAAATTTCCTGCCATTACAAATGTTTCTTTTGTTGTAGCCCCCAGGAGGAAATATTCTTTTATGATTATTTAAATGTGTCTCTGGCATTAATTAATCGGCGGCAATCATCGTTAGAATGCGGCAAGTGGCATAAACAAAATCACAAGAGACTAACCGCAGAGAGAGGGTACCTGTATCGGTGATAAATTAATTGCATAATTGAACAGCACGAAAGCCTCTCGAAGGCCTTAAAATGCATTTGTTGTTCTTGGTTTTCGGGGGCATCCTTCAGGAGGAGCATAAGGACACACTTTCCCAGCTCCGGTTGTTATTTATGGGCTTGCGGTGAACCAACAACTGTGGAGAGAGGGAGGAAAGACTTTCCCCACGGGAAAATTGTGGGCTCTGGTGTGTGTGTGCGTGCTCTCCTCGTTTTGTTTAATTAAGTAGCATAACTGTAAACAAATTAATTTCAATATTAACAAAGAAGATTATTGAAAATCTCTCGCATTATTTACAATGCTGAATGACAAAACAAATAAATTATTAATTTTCCAAGGGCCCTGCTTCTGCCTTCCTGCCTTCCCCTTCGACTCGATGACAATGCATGATATTTCCTTTGAGGGGCTGTCAAGTGGGGAATGTGGTGTGCACAAAGCAGCCATTTGAGTGTAAACATTCTGTGCGATTACAACTTCGGTTGCCGTTTTAATTGTCCCAGCCACAAGCTGAGACGTGGCCACCCCAACCCCTGCTGCTGCTTATCCCTCCCAGGAGCTCAGCATCCCATCCAAGGACCCTCCTCCACATTTTCCTTGCCGTCATGCTCCAAGAGGGAGGCTGAATGGGGCAAATGTAGCCTGAAAACGGTGGCCTTTGTCGGAGAACTCAGCTCAGTTGGCTTAGCCAATATGACAACATCGGGGGGTTGGGGGCTCCTTGGCTCCCTCGTCGTCCACGGTCCCAGGGGTGAGTTTAGCTTGATGATGGAAAAGCAAGTCACTTGTTGAAAGGGTTGGCAAATAATAAAAACAATTGCCGGCGGGGATTAAATTAGGGTAGGAGCCACATATAATTGGGGGGGGAGCAGTATGCGTTTGTTTTAAGTCCCTTTAAGCCACAGTGAACGTGTTCCGTCTAATTCCAGTCCAAAAAACTTAATAATGTAATAATTTCAGCACCATATATCTGCTCAAAACTCTTCTGCGTAATCCTTGGGGGTCACAAGGGCCTTCTCAATGCATTTTCCCCACTTCTTGATCCCTGTCATAGCATGAACCCAGGAACTTGGCAGGACTCTTCATCCCTCAGCCCCGACTTGACCTTGTCTCCTTGCGTAACCTCCTTGGGAGGGACTTTCCCTGGGCAAACAATTAATAAAGCTCAATGTCGACTAAGGCTGTGTAATAAACCAAAACCTTAAGCTAGACAATTAAAGCACAAAGCCCTCGTAGAATCGCTCTCGAATGCCATCCGATGGGGGCTGTCAAAGGCACTGACAAGATATTGAATATCTCCGGATCAGAGCCGTGCACAGGATACAGGCCACAGGACACACGGAACAAAGAGTCCGGAGTCCACATAAATATAGTCCCGAGTGGTGGAAATCTTTTGCTCATTTAAAAAATTAACTTCAGAGTACCTTGCCAGCGGCAACGAAAATAAAAAAACAGAGCTGAAAAAACACAGAGGGACGCGGGACACAAAAGCGATTTATTGGCTACGCAAGATAAATGGCAAAATGTTTACAGTTTCCCAGAGTTTCCCGCTCTCCACATTGAAAACGAAATGTAAGCATTTTCCGCAAAGGTTTTTTCTTGTTGGTTGTCGAAAAACTTTCGGCAGGTTTTCCCTTCTTCTTCTCTCATTTTTTGTTATTGTTGTATTTTTATTTTTTAAGTCCAGCTGCCGGTTGTTGTTGTGGTTGTTGTTGCCACTGCCTTTGCTACACATGCGATAAAAATTGCTCAAATAAACTGGCGAAAAAGGGACAGTGAGGCGGGGGAGAGCGGGAACTCTGACTGAGCGACAGGAGGCGGCGGCGACTGCAGCAAAAACATCATTAGCATTACCAAATAAATCACATCCGTTTTTCAGACACAGTCCGAGTCCGAAATGTAAGCGGGGGCACAAGAGGGGCCGGCGGCACTTAAGCCAAAAAAATAAAATTATAACAAAAGGGAAGAGGCGAGTGGGAAAGGGTATGGACTAGGGGATACCTCAAGGCTTCAAATAAAATCAAGTAAATTAATTATTACAAAAAATGTATTAAATTATGTAGCACTACGATGATTAATCTTTAGATTCTGTCTTTAAATTTAGATTCTGTGGTTAAACCAATCTTTTAAGACTTTTAAGTATAAATATATATAAAATATAATAAAAATACTACTAGTCAATGCCAATAAAATTCCTTAACTAAATCCTATGGAGTTTTCAGTAACCTACTCATTACAAGGCCACTAATCTGAGGTAAAGAACACAAACCTCTGTAACTCCAAAAGGTATAAACCAGTTAGTAAACCATCTAAATATTCCCACACATCCCTCTAGAACATGATCTACTTTATAAATATAGAACAAGCAAAGCCGCTACAGATCCCAGACTCGATTTGTTTACAATAGTCTCCTGGCACACAAGACACTGCTCATGCTCCTCGGATACCCTTGTCATATATGGCTGCCGTGGTATATGAAAAGGATAAAAGCTTTGAACACCGGAGTGCAATAAATTTCTCTCGTGACGAGCATAAAACTTTTTAAACACAGAGCGAGACCAGGAGAGGGGAGGGGGGGGGTTGGGGGGCGATGGGGCATGCCACCAGTGGCAACAAGAGCAACACAAACGCATAGCGAAGCGGCAAGTTCCGTTTAAATTCCTTCCTTTCACCCTGCCCACAAATCCGCCCCAGTAATGCACACACATGGAGTGGGGAGTGTGGGAGTGGGTAGTGTGGGAGTGGGGAATATGTGTGTCCTTCTCTTTCTCTTGCTTTTTTTTCAGCTTGCCATTTCTCGTTTTTATTTGTGTGCATCAGTTTGGATTTTGTGGTTTGATCCTGCATCCTACTTCCAACATCCTTCTTTGGCCCATCCCTCAGCGCCGTCGTCGTCGTCGTCGTTGCTGCGCCGATGATAAAGTATGCCAACTGTCAGCCCGCTCCTGCCACGCCCACACAAGCCAGCCTACGACCAGGCAATACATCAGCTCAGCAACTTTGCTCAATAAATTTTTCCGAGCTCGGCGCCCCGCAGTATGCTATGATTTCCACTGATGTGCAGCGCGCGGGTGCAGTGGAAAAGGAGCCTAAACAACTTGCTCACGAAACGAGAGGGATTATAAGGGGAGAGAGAGAGAGAGAACGAGAGAGCGGACTCGACCTGTGGGTTACCTGGGCTACCTGCGCCGAGAAGCTGACAAAGTTTTCGCGCGCTCAATTTAGTGGAATGCCAAGTTTTGAAGTGGCTCCAAGTCAAAGGATTTATCGCTGCAAGGAGGACATATCGATGTTTTTTATCTGCCACAAGTGTGGAGGGACACTAAGCTTCTGGCTTAGGGATTTCAATTTATTAAAACGCCAGTTGGGAATCCATAAAAAGCATATATCATCTTTCAGATTGAAGTGAAAATAAAGTAAAGTTGTTTCCTCTTGTTGCTGGAGATCCTCTTCAAAATCCTTCTAGATTATGTTACAAACTTTCTAATTAATAGATATACCCCAAAGGCAATGCTACCCTCGATCCGGAGGAGTATGAAATTATAACAAGTTTTGTAACAACATGAAGCGTTTACATTGTTCGACCGCCGACCAGGAGAGACTGGGACTTTGGCCTGTTTAACACAGGAGTCCGGGCTCCGGTGTCCCCCCTCTGACCAATCCGACCATCCTGCGTCCTGCGTCCTGCATCCTGGTTGTGTCCCGTCACAGTGGCAAATTTTATTGTTTCCCCTGCTGGGCTGTGTGTGGGGCAGCGGCTGCCTGTGGAAAAATCTGCATTGGACATAAATGTCAACACCCGAGGAGGCAGGGAAAGCAGAAAGAGAGAGCAGAGAGATTTTCCACGAACGTGTCGTGTGTGTGTGTTTGTGTGTTGGTTCCTGTCTAAACCAATCTGCAATCAGCTGCAGCTTTTGGCCTGGTCCGCTCGATTTTTCCTCTTTTCCCTCACTCTCTCTCTTTGGGTTCTTGGCCATATGCCGTGCTAGTAGCTCGTATCTTAATTTTTGCCCAGCAACAGGACGATGGTGCTGACGAGAGGGGAAAATGCCCTCAAAAGATGCAGTCGAGAATGTTGCAGACATTTTTGGCCAATTGGCAAAATGGGTCAACCGAAATAAGCGCAGTTTCCCCCCACCGAAGAGCCTCGCCAGGAGCCTCGTCGCATTCGTAGTTGTCGTTGCAATTGATTGAATACGTGATGTCCATGCAGAAAACAAACTTAAAATCCCCGCCAGTCGCCGCCGCCGCCCGCTGCAATCGAAATCGAAAAGTGGTTTTAAAACCGAAATTGCAGCGAAAACGTTTGCACACTTTTAATCAATAATAAAGGCGGACTTCTGGCTGGATTGAAGGCACAAGGATATGAGCGGATATTTGGCTTGTCTGGGGTCAGCTCCAAGCAGTGGAAATTAGGCAAGTGGAGCGCGAAAATGGGACCGAAAGTCATTTAGCCCCGACTCAAGGCCCTCCCCCCACAGAAAGTGGAATATTTCCGGCTGCATATTCAATTAGGCAATTGAGCAATTATCATAATTTTCAATAAGTTATGACCGAATGATAATTTGGCCCCGTTCCAGGACTCCAGGAAACCCCCCTTTGGAAATTCCACGCCTTTTCGGCGGGCGGAATGTTCACTCGGCTGACCGCAGATTATCCGCAGCGTGTAACCAGCTATTCAATACAAATTCCTGCCTGTCGTCTGACCCTAACTGACTGGGCGATATAATTCATAGGAAACCGCTTAAATTGTGTTGCTAAAAAATAAATGAGAAATGAGAAATGGCTTTTTTATCGCCTTGCCGGAGCGAGTGGTAATTATATGCACACGCAGGGAATGGTAATTGTTAATTAAAATTGAAATCGAAATGGGAGAAACTTGGTCGGGCATTGGAGCAATTTGCAAACTGCGCTGATTAATTTATTTATATTGAATGCTCCGCGGAGACAGCGAAAACTACATTTATTATTTACCCAAAAAAAAAATGTTAATGTTCTTTATAACTTCATAAATTTCTGGGTGGCTCCGGGGGGCAATGCGAAAATTGAATAAATTTTCGTTAATTGTTGTCGCGCACCTGTGCGTTATCCTTGGGAGTATCCTTCCCGCGGACTCCAGCGGTGGCCTCTGCGGTCGATTTGTGGCATATGAAAAAATATTAAGTGGCGCCTCCTCGGATCCTCCGTGTCCTCTGCCACCTCCTGCGGGCACATTGTCTGCCCTTTGACATGCAATATATAATTTTTACGCTACGGAAACTCCACTCACCGAGTGGTGTGGCAGGCGGGCGGCTCATCCCAGATGCTCCCTCCAGCGGCAATTTGTTGTCTTTTTTTTTTTGTTTTTTGTGGCACGGCCAGCGAGTTTAATTAATTTACATGGAATTTACAACAACCAGTGAGCGCAGGGGGCAGACTACAACTACACGCGACATGTGAAAGTTTAAACGGGGAGAGGTGAAAAATGAAAAATGAAAACTGAAAAATAATCGAATTGACCGACCGACCACGAACCGATACAAAAGTGGCCATCGATATATAGTAGGGTGTGTGTGTGTGTGTGTGCGGGCCTAACGGTGATTCACCTGACATCCGACATTTTCCAATGCCCCCGAAAGGACACTCTCGCGCCGTGTCGCGTGTGTGTTGCATAAAATTTTAATTAATGTGACTACAAAATGCCGGTGGACAGGGACAGGACATCCGCCCAGCCCTTGACGAAAGCGCAGGCAAAGTTTTTAAGGCTTGACAAAAGTTTAAGTTCCCAACTTGAACAGCTTTCGACCGGCTAGAGTCCTTAAAATATTCCTATTGATTTTGGGGGGGACCCTCGAACAACTCTCTCAATCATTAAGCCGATTTACATTGTCCAAATTCTGGGCATAAACATGTGCGTGTGCCATTGTGCCTAATAAAACAGGAAGGCACACAAACAAAAGGGGCAGAAAAACCATTTAGCCAGGGCCACAAAACATTTTCATTTTCCAGCAATGCTGGGGCTGTAATCCGCAAGCAAAGCTGGAAAAGTGCAAAAATATTTGGGTAAAAAATAATACAGGCCGGAAATCTAAATACGAAATGTAACAAAGGACTTGCAGAGGCAGGAGAGGTAAAGGATGGCGAACGAATATTTGGCCAAGCATGAAGCATAAGATTTATCCTCGGTGTGTGTAGGTGTAGGTGTCTCTAACCAGGCCGTAACGATTTGGCCAACATCTATTCATATTCACACACATTCGCATGCTAATGGGAAAACATTTCTCTGCTGCTGCTGCCAGTACCGTATTCATTTATCAAAAATAATATATTAAATTGCCAACATTGAATGATATTTTAATTTGCATCTTCGTCTCTGAATGTTTCCTTTTGAATAAAACATTAAAATGTGAGCATTTACTCTACGTCTACGTCTGTGTGTCTACCGTACGCCTGTGCGTCTCTCTCCCTCTTATCTTTATTTATTCAAAAGATAATTTTATGTGTTCCGCAGTCGAAGCATAAAATTACTATGTCGAATATTGTTTGAGCAAATAAAAACGGAACTGAATAAGAGTCACATGCAAAGTGGGGGGGTGGAAGCTGTGGGTTGGTCGGGTGGCATAAGCGTCGTGCATCACCAAAAAATGGCTGCCTCTCGGAATGGGTGTGTGTGTGTGTGTGTGTGACAGGAAATGCCATGCAGACTAGGAGAAAGCGGAAACGGCATCAGGACAAAGTTCATTTACATTTATATGGTCTGCTTACAATGTTAACGCTCGTGTACGAGCATGTGAGATGTCCTCGGCCCCTCAAACATTATCCAGGACACCAGCCCCGGAACTGTTTGAAGAGTCAGTGAGTCGTCGTCGTCGTCGTCGTCGTCGTCGTCTATTTGCTTTACCATCGCTGCCTCTTGCCAACTGATAATCTTTATTGCAGTGAAATATTTAATTTAATAAATGCCCTAGAACAATTCATTTCCCCCTGAGCTCTGCCACCCTTTGCTGTTGTATTATATTTTACAATTTATTTAATTTATAGACTTTTGTTCTACCCTTTTGTTTTTATTGTTTCAGTCTGTGTGTGTTTTTGCGACTCAAAAAACCGTATAAATGATAAACACGCATAAAATATGCCAAAACAACAATTGAATGGCCAGAACATGAAGAAAAGAAAGGGCTCCCCAGATTGTGTGGCCAATAAGCCAGATTTTGCCTTTCTGTTTGCGGACAGGCAAGTGATGGGCACTGTTGTTGGCCAGAAGTGAAAAAGGAAGTCGGCAATGACAAGATACAGAAATTGGGCAAAAGATAATATAGCCCCATGACTCAGATTAACAGGAAGTGAAGGCTGAAGAACTAAGAGAGAGGGAGAGTGATGAGTTGCAACTTCAAAGAGACTTCAGTACTTAAAGGTTTTACTTAGGAAAACTCTTAAAGGTCCTTCTAGAGCACATTTTTCAAACACACCTTTGCTTTAAATTACATTACTTTTACAAATACCCTTCCCCCTAGATCCTTAGATAGATCATCTACAAAAATGTCCCCATTTCTCAGCTCTCCTTGTTTATTGCAAATCATTTTTTCCCCCCGCCCAAAGCCTAGGCAATTTTTTATGATTTTTCATTCCAACAAAAATATTCAGAGCATGAAATTTATATTTTTTTGTATGCCATGGCGAAATTATTATTTGTCGAGTTAGAAAATGTGTGTCGCGTTATAATAAAAATTCAGGAGCGCGAGGGGATCGCAGTTTTTGGTTTTTGGGTTTTCGGTTTTTGGCAGCCGTCGCGGCGCCTCTTTGTTATGGCCCCCTGATAAATTGCGGCTGATACAAATGCAAAAATGAGCTGAAAAAGCGGCAAGAGCAGCAGAAAAACAATCTAAATAACAACAGCGAGAACACAAGTGTGCAGCGGCATATTTACAAGGGGGGCAGAGAGGGTGGAAAGCGGGTGGTGGGGACATGGCCTAGACAGAGCAAACAGTAAATAAATAATGTGGTTAAAAATTTGCCTGAACACACTCACTGTGGCATGTGTGTGAGTGCGAATGAAGTTTGACTTTGAATAATGTTTGGATTGTCTCTGGCAGCTGAGCGAGACAGCGGGACAGCGGGACAGCGGGACAACAAGGACAAAACACAGGCTGTCGCTGGCGAGGATAAATCGAGAAATTATAGAACTGTGACTAGTATAAGAAATGGTCTAAGACCGAGTCAAGACCGAGACCAGCGAGCGTGGCAAGATATATCGCAGTCAGTTAAGAGCCAGAGAGCCGCACAAGAAAGCTCCCAGCCTCCACGCCCCTCAAGGTGCCACATGTTACGGGAAAAGGGAAAACAGCCACTGCAACATCTGTTGTCCTCAAAGTCGGCGCAAAACTCGGGCCGAAAGTGGTCCAGATAAAAAGGTGGCAAAAAAGGCAGCAGAGCCAGAGAGGCGACAAAGAGCTTAGACTATGGAAATGACCTAAAGTCGGCCCGAAGCGACCCCAGCGGTCGGTCAGTGGCATTATCAAGCTAAGACGTAAAAGGCCTATGAAAAATAAGCTCTATTAAGAGGGAAAAGAATGTGAATGTCTCTAAAATAACAGCTAGATTTTTCTGTATATTAATAACAAATCAAATTCAAATTAATATTATGTTAAATTGTTATACAATGCCTTACTTTCTTTAAGTTTAAATAATGAAACAGGGCTTTTTGCAGAGGTAATATTATATCACTCCGAGCTGAATAGGTTTTTAATACCTGATAAATCCTCATATTAAACTAAATTTGTCCTGCACTTAAGTTACTAGAATATACCCCCTTTTTTGTATCAATTCTTTGCAGAAATTCCCCTTCTAAAAAAGGTAAATCCCCTGGATCTGCTCTTTCGCAGGGTATCGGGTCCATAAGCCTACCCCATGGCTATAAAAATTGTTTTCGTTCGTGTGAGTTTTTTATATTTGTCGATGGCCGGCCGGACATAAAAATTGTTTATTAACAAATCAACGGCAATAACAAAAAACAAAGCCCCCGGCCAGCCGTTGGGAAGTTGGGAGGGTCAAAACCCCGGCTCCCGTTCTGGGACATTGACAAAACATTAAAATCAGCAAAAATGTTATTTGTTTCCCTTCGATGCTGTTGTTGCTGTTACTTGTGTTGCTTTTGTGATGCCCGTGGCATTTTTCAAATCGCTCGACTTACGAAAATGCAATAAATTGCAGACGTAGTAGGGATTTTTGCGCATAAATTTTATAAAAACGAGAAAACTCACCGACTGATGATGATGATGATAAAAACGAAACGACGTGCATATACATCCGCCGAGGATGTTGGAGTGGAAAAAGAAATGAAATATATGTATGTGAAAGGCCAAGACGGGAAAGGACCACGACCACGACCAACGACGTCTTGGAGTTGGAATCGCAGGAAGGGAGAGAGAAATATTTATCAAGCACAAAAAATGCCAAGGCAGCTCAATGATTGGAGGAGGTTCACAAGTGGCGTGGGGTTAGGTCGCTGGGTTTCAATATTTATGCATTATGGATATTAGTTTGAACCACAGGAAAAATACCATTAAAAGCAAAAGCATGAAGTCGATTACGCGCCAAAAGCAAAAATTGCTGAAAGGGTAGCTGTAGCTGTGGAGCTGACAGCCCCAGCAGTAGTCAAAGCCGAGAGCATGGAAAAAATCAATTTACTTGAATTTCTGCTCCTTAGCTCCACGCTCCACGCACCACCCCCAGCATCTCGAATGTGACAAAGCCTCGGCGGAGGGAGAGAGGGAAACCCTTGAGCGACAGCAGCATCTGCTGCTCCGCCAGAAGATGCTCCTCCAGCCAGTGTCGCTGGCATTTTTCCTCTTCTCCAGATTGCCAGCGACATTTCGACTGAGTTGCAGGATTATTGTGGGCAAGGACCCAAGGACTCCAGCAGACAATTTGTTTGACGTGCAACGTGTGGCGAGCGGAACTAGCGCAGCGTCGAGCAGGTTTTACCACCAGCCAAATCCTTAGGATTTGCGGATACAGTATCTTCAGGATGCATCGTTAGTGTTAGGAAAAAGTGTCAAGGCATTTCAGCCGTCATAAGTCAAGCGGCAGCCGGCAAAGAACAATATCCAAGACTGGCCACCCCTTTTCCCTCAACAGAAAACAGGTAAGGTAAAGGGAAAAACACTTTTCCCGCGCTATCTGTCCGATCGGGAAATCCACTTTAACCCCGACGCACTGACGCATAATTAGGGCCGCGGCGTTAGCCCTTATCCCCGATAAGTTATCGCCATCGGTTACCGCTAGAATCAATCGAGCAACCCTCGCAGACCGCACTTTCGCCTAATTTATGCCGCTTTTCCCTCCGCTTCCGTTCTGGCCGCACATAAATATTCATCATTAATACGCTTTACGCTTTCGCTATTGACACTGCCGCCTGCCGCTGCCGCTGCCCCTGCCAATAACCATTTAATTAAAATTAAAAGAGTTGAGGGAAAAAAAGGAAGGAGCGGAAAAGTTTTTATTCGCCACCCCACCGCCCCGTTTCCTGGGACTCAAATTAAGCGAAATTCTATTAAAAAAAAGGGCAAAGGCAAAGGCAAACAAAACACACAAATGAAAGCAGAGCAAACATTTGCTAGTTCGACTAACATACAACGACCCCACGCACCCATCGTTAATTTTTATGGTACGACTCGAGAGTCGTGGCATTTTATGACTTTAAAAGCTATTTTACAGGCCTCTAGTTTTGTTTTTTTATTTGTTTTGACAATGTTTCCACCGCTTGCCAATATGAGAGTTCGGGATCTTAACCGTGGAGCCATTAAATGGGACATTACACGGACCCAGGTTGGGGCAAGGGTTAAACTGTGCGAGGGCCACACACAGCGGCGAGCAGCAAATAAACTGTTCAGTTGGTGATAAGCAGAGAGAGTGCCACCAATAAAATGGTTAAAGAGCAGCCATTAGCCAAGTTAGTCTTATCTGGCCTGCATTCCGGCTCCCTTCATTCGGCTGAGTCATCCAAGTCATCCAAGTAGCCAGTCAGCCCTCCCCATCTGCATATCGGCGGCCCCTGATGGAATATTAATGAAAAGCCGGCACAAAGTGGTAGCAAATGGAATTAGTAAATGGCCCAAAGACCGCGATAGGACGCGGCAGATAAAGCTGTCATAACTCAGGGGAAATGGAGATGCATTAGTTTGCTATACTCACTCTGGAATCAAGTGCATTCAACTGATTGTACGAACCTGTAACGAAAGAGAATAAATAAATTAGCGGAGGGCACAAAAAACGTATCTTAATAATATTATTATTTGCATATATGATTGTTTACACACAATCCGGGGGAAAAAAGATTCCTAGCGGTGGGGCAAAGACTTGTTGTCAAAGGCCGCAACACTCCGACCGCAACTTAAATCAACACTCGGAGCGCATAAAAAATGTTGCGCAATAATTTTTGAATAGTGTGTAAACAGTGGCAAAATGCATAAAGTCAACTTCCGTCAGTAAAAATATATAAACTATGTGTGCACGAGCCGAGGCAGTGCAAATATTGTCATAATCATCAGGCAGCCACAGCAACATCATCAGCAGCAGCAGCAACCGTCAACAACAATCGCTGCCGTGGGGCATTTGGCTTTGTTTGTTGCATAAATAAGCCTCAATTCGCCGAGGGAAGTGCATTTAGCCCGTCTTGTCTGTTTCATTACCGGAATGGAGTTTGGCTCAAAGTAGAGCCATAGGAAAATGTCAACGAGTCGCCACGACACACAGCTGCACACAACTTCTTTCCACATAATTTCCTTTCCCTTTCTGAGACCCTCCGTAAAATGTAACAAATAAGAGAGTATCTGGCAGGTAAAGGCAACGAAAATGCATTGAAATTTCCAGCTGAATGAATTTCCACACAAACAGAGGAGAAAACCCTTTGTTCGAATCAAAAAATTGATATAAAGAAGAAGGCACTGCGAACAGGTAACGCAACAGGCCAGAGATATCGAAAGAAATCTACGATTTATCTGACTCATTGGTTCAGCGCTCAGTTCAAAGCCACACCGAAAATTATTCATGCACATTTTTGTGTGTTTTGTATCTGCAAGTGAATCATTCCGACTTCTTGGGAAACTCCAATCAGCAATAACTATCATTCTGCTTATTTTTATACTTATAACTTGTAGAGAGCGACTCCAAATTATCCAAATTATTCTGCAAATGAGTCACTTCAATCCACTCGAAAATCCCTCTAATCAGCGAATGTTTCGCCTGCTTAAATTCCCCAATGTTTATTCACATTTGCCAATAGCAAATAAATTCTACATCATTATTTAGTAAATCTCTTGACTTTTGTACTTTGCTGCAGCAGCAGAGTCGCAAATAAAAATACAAAACAAAATAACTCCCGACAGGGCTGCAGCTCCACTTCAGAGCAGTTTCCAACTTGAAGTTGGCACAAGTTTTTCCAGCTCTGCTCCTTTCGCTCCTCCTTGGGACGAACAGGACGAGGGCAACTTTGTTTTGCTTTTTAGTACTTTTGATGACTTTCTGCCGAACAGATGTCGATATAATGCTAAATGTAGTTATATGGCAAAGCACACAGCAGGAGCAACTGCAGCAGCAGCCATTGCAAGGAAGAGAATTTTACACAGAGAAATAAGAGTAGGAGAAAGCAGCAAGCTATTATATAAATTTCATAAAAAATCTATTTCTTGAAATAATGAAGGTGAATACATTTTATGATAATAGAAAAAATAATATCACATAACTTTTAAATATTGAAAAATCAAGCACATCCTTTAAGTGATTTTCCCGCTGTGTGGCAGCCACAGAAAGAGAATCCTGGGGCCACTTACATGCAGGCAGTCGCAGCTGGAAGCTGGGAGCTGAATGCTGGAGTGGCCCAAACCACAGGACCAAAGAGCGAGCGAGCAGGTCAAATGAAAAAAAAGGCAAGGAAAAAGCTAAAGAGAAAACTTCAATGAGCGGCAGGAGCAGACTTTTCTCTGCTGTTTTGTCCTGATGCTGCTTCGTCGTGGCACACACACACACAGCCGCTCATTTGATTTGAAAAGATGCAGGCAAAGGATGCACAGGACCCAATAGGGTGGGGCAAGGAGCAGGCTGGGAAAAACAGAAAAAACAGGGGTGGCATCCAAACAGCCATTAAAGTCGCGTTGAGTCGCAGCGACGGTTTTCATAATAAACGACATAACTACGTCAAACCGAGTTAACCAGCGACAGACTTTCCTTCCTTGCCACACCCCCCTGCCATGGTTTTTTTCTCTCAGTGCACAGGCCACCTTTTGTGCCTTTTCCGTCATTTATTGCAACTTTGTTTGCCATTTGCCATTGCATCGTAGAGCGTAGCTTTCCCCCATGAAACGCACTTTGTTGCACCTTCCCCGTTGCCCTTTTCCCTTCTCCTGCCTGGCAGACGTTTTTAACAAAATGAACAAGCTGCCTGAATAGAAGCAGGAAGCAGAAGGACTACCGGCTACAGGAGCTGCAACAATGCTACTCCATACTTAATTAGCTGTTTGCCAGTTAAAAATAATCAGCAGCCCCACCCGTCAGCCAAAAAGCAAATGAAAGTCAGTAATGAAGAGGAGCACGGGGTGGGAAATACAAAGTTGCTGCCTTGCCGGCATTTTGTTTGTTATATAAAACGCTGTAACAAATTTTTCATTAAAAGAAGAAATCAAGAGATGCTGGAAAAAAATAGAGAACCAGAGAGGGAAATGTAGAGCTAGGGCCATAAAAAATGGCTGTGGCCAGTGAGGAGTCACAAGCAAAGGCGGAGTAAAAAATGAAGGAAAGGATAAAGGAGCCCCGGCTCCACGACGAAGGCAAATTGAAACCATCTCCGGAAACCAGTTGCAGCAGCAAAGAGAGAGATCTCGGGGATAAGTCGCCGGTCTTCTTAAAGAATTTAAGCCAGAGTAATGCCTCTATTCAAGGCAAGACTTTCACCTGGACAGAGACTCTTCTATGGCTTTATCTCAGAGCTGCATGATATATATTCAAATAAACCAGAACCCAACCCAGATCAGAACCACACCACACGATGTGGTGTTGTGACTTCTCCGCTGTGTTCTCTTCCACAATAAACTCCTCCACGTTCGGGGGAGCTGTCTTTGTTATGGTTTCATCTGGCTTAAAAGGCGATCCCCCTTGCTTTATTAATAGATCAACATAAATGTCGGATCTTGCATTCAAATGCTGATTTTCTCGGTATATCCGACCATATATCATCCATCCCCCTCTGCCCAACTGAGGGCCCTCATATTACCGACAAATCCCGCGTTTCCCCCGCCGCGTTACCAAATCTATTAACTAAAGAGCTGGCATAATTAAAGGGCGTGATGGCCTCATCGCTACTATTCCCCATGGTTTATGGCCACGAGGAAGTGGAGGGAAGTGCTCCCATTTCATCATATCCATGACGTCTCGATTTCCCCATTCCCAAACCCATTCCCATTCCCAGTGCCAGTTCTCCAAGTCGTCCATTGCTAATGCCATAAATAAAAATCAGTTTATGTGCGGACTCTAAAAAACTTTTCTTTATGCGCTTTACATAAAAATAAACCACACATAGAGTCGGAAAATGAGATGGGAGATGGTGGGAAACAGAAGGAGAGGGAGGCGATGCGAGATGAGGAGGAAAAAATCCGCTTGAACGAACGTGATATCAAGTTTCGAACATAAATCAAGCTCACGCCCCCAAATTCGTATTCGTATTCGTATATACGAGTATGACGATGACTGTACGCCGTGGCAAGGCAACCGCAAAGAGTTCCCCAAATAAAATACTACAAATATATATATGGGTATGTATATATACTCCAACTCCAACTCAAACTTTTGGCCAAAACACTAAAAACAACTAATTTATGACGCCAACGTTGGCGGCGGACGGACACACATAGTAAATATTTTTATTAAATATTTTATGGTTTTCATTACACATCGACACCAATTCCAGCTTGTGCTTTATTAAAGCCCATGGAACACATGATGCATAAATAAGAAAGCGCCAAAAGGGCAGGCAGGGGACAGAGGAGGGGCTGGCGACAGAGCAGAAATTTCACTTTCCCCAAAAACCAAGTCAGCAAAAATCCCCGCAGACGTCGAATCGGGATGCAAAAGTCTCGATGAAGGCCACAAATAAACACTCTCAGGGGGAGAGGAAGGGATATGGGAGTTGCTTATATTAGAATATATAAAACTAGGGGGATACCCTCACTCTCGTTCTATTATAGTTTATATTTTAAGATAAACACTTAAAATTTCTTTAAGAAATTAAGACTTAATTGAAGTTTTTTATACAGATCAGTAGATAATGATATTAATAGACTGAAAAGTCGTTTGAAAAGCTGTTTAAATTAAAAACTATTTATAATTATTTAATTAAATTATTATATGTACATTTTAGTTATTAATATTATCCCTAATTTTAAGTGCCTTTCATCCGCTTTACCTTCAATTCTAAATCCCCTTTCAGCTGCTCCTGTCATACCCTTTCCCCAGTGCATATACCCACCTTTTACACCCTGTAAGACCGACTAAAAAACTTTGCCTTGGCTGGAAAAGCTGGTGCAAAAAAAGAAGGGAATATAAAAATAATAAAATGTGCGAAATGCTTTTGACAATTTCATTCAATTTCCAACTTATTTCAACAAATTGTTTGACTTTGTCAACGAGAAGAAGACGAAGAAGGCGAAGACTTGGACTTGGACTGGGAGTTCGAGTACTCGAGGAGGTGTTCTTGTTGAGCGGAGGGAACCAGTTTCCAGTCGCGATTTGTCAACGCAGACAAAAAGCAATCACATGTGTGCACAGCACACAGCTCGGCAGAGTGGATAGCTCCGGGGTCGTGCACCAGAACAACAACAAATAAACAGGCTGGCAGGGCGCACAATTGTCTAATTTTAGAATCTTTAAGATACACTCAAAAAGATATCAAGCAGACAGGCAGGCTGGAGGCCTTGTCATCGTATTAGGTGTAATATAAAAGTCATTTAATGACATTGACTGACATTTTGATGTTTCATAAAAAGCAACTCGAGCAGACGATGAAGTGGCCCGGAGAGAACGAGCAAAGCGAGGGTGAGGCGTGGGGCAGGATAGCTCTCCCTACACACAAACACAGGCACAATAGTTTGACAATAGCAATAAAAGGCCTACACACAGACACAGGGCACACACAAGGATGCCTCAGGACACTCCTCCGTCTCCTTGGGCCTGACGTACTTGTCGTATCGCCATCGCCTTGGCATCTTCATTGTTGCGGGGCTTTTCCCGGGAGCCATCCATCCATCCCCAGCCCCCTGGAAGCACCACCTCTTTCGACAGGCTGGCTGGCTGGCATTATTGCCGGCATTTCCTGCTGCGGTCCGTGCATTGGCGTGCGAGATTTTCCACATATTCAAAATTAATACGTTCCCTTATTCATATCCTAGACACATTTGAAAGCACGTGCTCCCTCGGCGGCCTTCCGACTGTGGAAATGCCAAAAAGTGTGTGTAGGCGAGCGAGATACAAAAGGCGGCAGCGAAAAATCTGTGCCGCGTCTTCTTTAAAATGTATCAACACACAAACACACACTGTAGGCCCAGAAAATAAAGGCGCCAAAAAAAAGACGAGGAAAACAAAACACTTTAAGGATCCCAGCGAGGAAAATGGCAGGCGCAACGAAGCGAGCCAAGGAATTTTGATATATGCACGCTTCAAAAAAGATTGACTGAGGAGGAAGCAGTCCTGCCTCCTGCCATTGTGCCTCATTGTATTGTTTCTAGTTTTCCAAGAAATCTCCGCGAAAGCCCACGTCCACGTTGCATTCCAAATGATTCGCAGAATCCCTGCCAAGGAATTCTAAATTTAACATTTTGTTTGCATAACCTTTGGGCTTTGACGCGGTGGTTGGGTGTTGATTGCCATTAATATTTAAGGCTTTTTTTTGTGTAAATTTAGCATTGATTCAGAGAAAAATAGGAAACAGATTAAGCTTTTGTAAATTCAACTTTTAAACGGAATTTACCTAAGAGTTTGGGTTATAACATAAATCTCAACTTAATTCGTTTGAATTTTTATATTTTTAATGAACTTCTTTTGGCTTCATCTCCTCCGTAACCTCATTCCCTCATTTTAATATTGGGATTACCTTCTTTATTGTTATTTCTCAATGAATTTCCAATCGATTGGATTTCATTCGGATTAGTTTTCAAGCTACCGAGATTGAGAAATCCGCTCCAGTTACTCGAGCTGCCCAGTCTCCCCCCCTCCGGCTTGCCTGCTAAACCCTTCTTAAATTTCCATAAAACTCCGGTATTGATGCCACTTAATACCGCCTGTCCAAGGCATCTTCTCCCGCTCGCTCCCCGCGTTTCAATTAAACTTTGCACTGTTGCACCGGCTAAGTCCGCTTGTTCACAACTTTCCGCCCAAAGTGGGTCTTCAGCTGGCTGGCTCTCCGCTGTCTAAGCCGCGTTTAAATACCTCGCCTTGGTGTACCCCGCTAATCTGCATGGCCACCGCCCCGTCGAGTGGCGGGAATAACCTTTTAGCGTGCATTAACTGTAGCAGACCCGCAACAGCAAACTATGCCAAAAAAAAATGGAGGGAAAATAAAGAACTCAAGAGGAGGAGTCGTCGACTGAAATGTTCCTTAAATGCTCGCCGCCTTCTTCCTCCTCGTCAGCTGCTTACGAATTTAATTTTAGCTACATAATTACTTTGTAAACACATGAGCAGCGACAGCGTGAGGGGGGAAGGGATGCACAGAAAGAAAAGGTAAATATCAAATAAAATACACAACAAAAATGTTATTTAAACAAGTGAACAAAGGTACCGATTTGAATGTTATTATTGAATCTGTTTAGAGTGGCCAAGTACTTGGTAGAAAGTATAATATTTTGTTAATGCTTTTGCCATATCTAGACAAACATTAAGTTTTTAGTATAAAACATAACTACTTTAAGTAGAATATGTTAATTTAAGCGTAATAAATAAAGTGATTTTACTTAATTACAGCTTTTAAATATACGTTACAATGTGACCATTTACAATCTGAACAAGTTCTTATGTAATTTACAGTATGACCAGCCTTGAAATAAAAACAAGGCTGTGATATAGAGCTTTTCGGCCGAAAATAGTTTGAAGATTTCTTGTATACTTGTTAAAATGCTCATTGCTTTTAATTTTTGTTAATTACAACCTTGGAAAACACTTGATTTTTCTCATTGTGTAGCGGGGCAGGGAAAAACCCATAAAAACTCCAAACGCGGCTGGGTAAAAACTTAACATTTTTTCGGCCCGACTAAAGCCAGGGGAATTGGCCAAGTGCTTGAGCCACCACCACTCGAATGCACTGCATCTTGGGGTGGTCTCCGATCCGGGCACCCTACCTCTCTCATCCTCATCCCCTGCCTTTGGTCAGCGCGTCCGGGCTGCAGCGTTTCTGGCGCGGGCTTCTGTCTTGGACTTGGGCTTGGTTTTGGTCTTGGGCTTTCGGGCTCTTCGGGCTCCTCGGGGTGTGTGCAACGAAGCAACATAAAAAGTTATGAGTGTCTTGTGAGTTTTGTGCCAAAGTGCGGTTTGTAAGTTCCCCCTCCCGCGCCTGCTACCTGCTACCTGCAACTTCTGGCTTTTACCTCTGCCTCTTTTCGCTACTTGTTCAAAATTTATGCGGTAAATTCTTAGCGCGCACTTTATGTTCGAAGCAAAAGTTAGGGCTACGTGTAGGATCCACCGTTGCTCCGCCTCCTCTTTAACCCCCTTTTGGTGGCCACAAAACTATGCCAAGTGTCTGAGAGTCTCGGCTTCCACGGACTGACTTGGCGGAGCTCGCTGTCGTAACCAGTGGAGCCCGTGGAGCGTATTCTCTCGGCAAGGTGATAAATTCCTGGGGCAGGTTGTCCAGGAAACGGCTGTATGGGATTGCAATAAAAGGTTTTTTTCAAGACGCTCAGGGAGCTGGGAATTGGGCATCGATCTTGCGTTTGTGTTTTACTACAGTTTTGCATGATCTTAGCTGTTCGCAATAAAAAACTTTATGTCCTGGTAATTAGTGGACCTAAGACCTTGGGCTCCTCCTCACACATGAGCCTTCCAGCTGCGTTTTACTGCCCGCAGGACACTATTTAGAAGCTGTTAAAAATGTTAATTTGGGTCTTCATTAAGGAACAAAACTCTTTTTATATTGTGCAAGAGAAGAGCTGTTAAAGCCTCAAAGAGTTTACTTCAGACTTGAGGCCAGATCTTATTTTAAAAAATTATATACCTACTTTACTCTTTCCACAGTATTTATATTATTTTTTTAAGGGAAGCTTCACTACTTTTGAGGTTTTTAATAAATAAACCCAGCAAAGACCGTGAAATGTATGAGATTTTCACTTTTAAATAATAAAATAAATTGATTGGTTTCTGTAACCCAGCCCTCCCCCTGACCGCATCCAGAGGTGCCCGTCCTTCTGACAAATTTAATTGAATGCAGCTCCCCCCCTCTTTGTGTGTCTATCTGTCTTCGCACTCGTCCTTCTCCAGCAGCAGCGTGTCCTGGGCCGTCCTTGCCGTCCCTGCCGTCTGTTAAGTGCCGCGACGCAAATATTATTAAAGTTTTTGGTGCGTTTCAGCGTGAAATTGATTTTCATACGCCTGCTCGGCCACAATCAAATTGCCGAAGCATGCACACACGTTAAATAGCACAAAAAAAGAGATAAAGTATGTGCACACTCGCATCTGCTGTGTGTGCATACGCACTGCCGATACCCTGTAGGTGGGGCCCACTGTGTGTGTGCTTTTAATTTAATAAGTGCCACGATATTCAAATACCCGGAATCCGTAGTCCGTAACCCGTAACCTGTAACCCGTACCCCTGGCCACCCGGCTTTGTTTCGAGTCCTCCTCCTGCGGCATGCAAGTCACATTCCCGATTGCCAATCAGCGTACAATTGAGGCGGCATTAATATGAAAGGGGATCAAGGGAGGGAGGAAGCCAGGAAGACGAGCAGCAAAAAAGATTTCCCGCTGACATTTAACAAAAAATATTACACAAAATAAACCAGAGGGGGCTGGGCGCAGCAATGCTGCTACTGGTAAAAATAGTGAACAACGCTGGCAAATAACAAACAGCGAGATTTGATTTTCATGCACGTTTCACCTGCGTCAGGTGGATGGTGGCTTAGTTGAGCGGAACGTGCATGCGGTTGGAGGTGCAGCCACCAAACTGGGTAAATGGGTAATGCTTTTTAGCCAGAGAAATGGATACACAAATCGGTTGAACAGAAAGAGCAGAGAGAGAGAGATCTATGATGATGATGCTGCCACTCGGAAGGGGAGTTAGCGAAGGAAATCATTAATGACTTCCTCTGCCCACCCAAGAGGGCCATTTGCTACGCGCTGCGTCTTCCGTCCAGGAAATCAACCATAAGCCCTAAAAAATAAAAGCGGATATAGCCAGGACCAAGTTTTATTTGCCATTAGAAACTAACCCCTTTTTTTGCAAAAGCAGATCCCTTCAATACCAGCAAATAAGAGCCGGAAAAAAGCATTGATTTCAGAATGGCAGCAGCATAAAATTGTGTGTGTGTTTTTCTCGACTTCGAAAAGCACTGGCCAACAACGGCATGCAAATGGACGCCAAGCCCGCCCCCTGCCCCGCCACTAATCAAAACTAAATGCACAAAACTAATGCCATTAATTCCAGTAGACAAAATCCGAATGCAAACGGGGGAGTGAGAGCAGTTTCGCTCGGCTTTTTGGCTGCCATAATTGACCCACATCATTAGCCCAAAAGGAAATGAGCTGCCGCTGCTGTGTGGAGCTCCGAAAACTGGGTTTCCTTTTTTTTCCTGCAGCCAGGACTTCGCTGCTTTGAAGCTTCCAACTACAAATTACTCGGCGGGCGAGGGAACTTGAAAATGAAAATGGGGAAAAGCAACGACTTGAGCTGAGCGCTTGAAAAAATTTTATTTTGCCATACTTCAAATGAAATTATCTGCACTTTGAATGGGGGGGAAATGGGGGGCCGTGCTGCTGACTGCAGTTTGTTGTGTGCAGCTGTTGAAAAGGGGGTCATGTGCAGGAGCAGCATCCTCCTTATGGCAGCAGCTCACGCACACTGGCAATTTGAAAGGAGAAGGAAAATAAAAGAAGAGGCAGGGAGCTGACTCCATGTTTGCACAGTCCAGCTGGGCACCTAACCCACAAGTCCCCCTGAAGTCCCCCGATGCTTTATGTGTTGTCCTTGCATCAGCATCAGCAGCTCCTTGCTCCTGGCTCCTCGAACTCCCCCTCCGCCAGCACAAACAGACACCAAATTACTTTGCATAACCATGCAGCTTCAATGGCAGCAGCAGCACAGTCTGCCTGGGTATGTGTTTTGTAAAGTAAAACAATCCTGGCGAAAACGAGAAACTTGGGACTTTATGATGGGGCACTTAAACTAGTTCAAAAATTTTGCTGCTGCTCCGTCAACGGCTTTCTTTTCGCCGCTTTGCTATCATGTCAACCGAGGGCACATATCCACAGGAGCAGGAGGAGTGGGTTTTGTAAATAAAAACATGCCATGCCACCATATATGCTTTATATGCTATACATATATAGGTATAAAGAGAAGTTTGGGGCCTCCATGCGGGTTTTGTTTATGGTCTGGGTCGCATTTTATATATTCCAGGACGCTGGGCGAACTATACTTTGCTTTATGGCACCCCAAAGTACACACAGTGTCTGCTGCAAGTCCGCACACACTAAACACACAGACTGCACACACTGCTCTCCAGAACTATCCTGCTGCTGCTGCGTCTGGCTTCGATTTTTGTTGACCTTCCTCTCGAGGCTAGAAGCTCTCCGGCTCTCGAGAGGAGTTTGTCCTCCAGAAGTTCACTGTCAGTGTACCCTGGGATCCCGGGATGATCTCGCAGCTGGTGCCACTGCGGGATCTATGAACCCAAAGGCAGGAGCAGCGGCAGCCCTACCCAAACCCGCAACCAACCCAACCAATTACAAGTAAAAAACTTTACGCTAGCATAATTCCGTCCAGTTCGCTGGGTATTTTCACTTGGCTGCTCCTGCCAACACCTTGGGTCGAGGGTCGACTGGCGAGTGCCGAGGGGTTGGGAACCCTAGTTCTACCCTAACCCTAAGCCCTCCGAAGCTATTTGTATGCAAACCTCGGAGTCCTCGGAGTGAGGGGTAGCCACGCCCACAACCCTTACTACTCCTCAAGAACCCCCCTGTGAACCCTCAGCATCCCCTTGGCACCTTGTGAAAATATATATAAAAATATATATCAAGGAGTCGCTGCTGCTGCTGCTGCTGGGGCTGCTTCTCCTCCTGAATTTACCTTTAATGTCATTTTGTTGCATTTTTATTTATTTATTATAGTGTCGCCTCCTCCAGGACTCGCCTGCTTACTCCCCTCCGATGCTGATGCAGCTGCTCCGCTGCCTCGCACGGGTACTTTGTTTGGCACTTTATTTATATTTAAATTTGTACCTCAAAGAGTGTTTAGTTTCGCCTTGAGCTTAACTTATTTTCCCATGCTTGGAAAAGTTTCCTCCTCTTGATTTTTTTACGTTTTGTGTTTTCCTCTGCTTGTGGCCAAGAAATATTGTCCTGCCAGGCGAGATAACTTGTTGTCGTCGGCACAGAAAAAGCAGACAAAACTGATTGTCAAAGGCAGCAGCAGCACCTGATAGCCAGCACCACCGCCTGCTTCCTCTGCGGTTGCTTCTCCCCACCGAAGTTTTCGGTGCGGCTTCCTGTTCGATATTCAAAGAGCTTCCCTGGGTGAGGAGGAGGTCGGGGAGAGCTGTATAAGTTGGCCAAACTTTTTAATCAACTACACAGCTCAACTCACAGTCGCAGCTACTAATTCCCGGCCAAAACGGGCAACCCGGTGGCCCTCATAGTCATAGAGGGTGCCTTCAGAGGTTGTTGCCATTTCATAAACTTTAATCGAAATGTTTTACTTCCAGCAACGAGCACAAAACTTTCGCCACTTGCCAACCTGGCAGCGGAGGAGGAGTGAGTGTCTGTCACCTCGTGGATCTCCCCCAATCTCCCAGAGACTCTCCCCCCAGCTTGCCTGGCGCTTTTTCACTATTTATCATTGTCAACTTGAGTGCGACGTTTGGCGCTGCCACTGATGGCGATGTCGGGATGCTGGGATGCTGTGGGGATGCTGCTGGGATGCTGCCACGATGCTCGGTTGGAAACTGGTAACTGGTAGCCGATGCAGGCGACGCTCGCTCCGGCTCCGTTGATTTATCTTTCCGCTAAGCAGATGTAACATTATACGCCACAAATACATCCGCCGTCTGCGACGCCATCGCCGACGCCGCCGCCGTCCGCTGACAACTCTAGCCAGGATGTGGAGGGAGATGCCCAGGGGTGCAATATTTCCTACGTTGTCAAATGGGCAAAGGAGAGACCCAAAAAAACCCAAAAATAACCCAAACCCACTGGGTCGCGGACCCAATGGTCAAAGTTTCACGAGGAATCCATCTGAGGCTGTGGCTACCTGAAAGAGGTTTCGACGGAACCAGTGACATTTCATGTTTTTTGGTAGCTCACATCATCGAGGGTGAATTTGCTTTGTTTCGAGGGAAGATGAGACATTGGGAAAATGTTAAACACCAATGAGGAGAGCATCACTGAGGGTCTCTTGCTATTTGAAATCATTTTGAGACTGTCTTTTCAAATGCCTTAATATTTATAAAGTTTATAAGTTGTTAAGATACCCGTTAAATAATATAATAAATTTAAGTTTCAGTTGTTTCCCTTTTAAGAATGCATCAAATCTTTAGTTTATGAGCATTAAACCCCTGAATCTTTAGTATTCGCTCCACAGTCTTCCCCCAAAACTCTATATTGGCAGTGTATCACCGCACTCGCATACTCAAGTTGCCTCCCCCGAAGCCATAACATTCTCTTTATCTCTGGCTGGTGTTTAAATTTTTTAACAATTGCCGCCAGCAGCAGCGCAAAAATGTCGAATAAAAAAAACGAAACAAAAAAATAACTACGAAAAAAAGAGAAGCGAGCGAAATAAATATAAAAACTTCCCAGCAAAGCGTCGGCAGGTCAAAACCTGGGCACGGCTTGGCCGTCGGTAGAGATTCCATTCCGGAGACGGAGACGGAGACGCAGACCTGGACGCAGACAGGCCAGAGACTCCCCCAGCACAGAATGTTGTTGCTGTTGCTACGAGTATTATATTTATTATTATTTTGCGATTCAAACGAAGTGATATAAATGTGTCACGTTTTGCGAGTTCACACATAGTCCGTTCTGCTCTGCTCTGCTACCTCACTCCACTTCACTCCGGAGATCTGCAGATCTGCACAGACACCATAATACAGGTAGAGGTAAGAGCAACAACAACAATCGGCTAACACCAACACCAACGCCTCCTTTTGTCTTTCCAGTCCAGCCCCTCACGCCTTTACTCTGATTTTGAATACCCTTCAGGGGGGAGAGTACCTTGACTAAGTCTAAGGTAGAGTAACTAGAGAAGTTTGCATACAAGTTTCTGTAGAATATTATAAGCTATAGAATAGTCTGAGTCTAGTCTCACAATTTTATTTTAATTAAATTCTTTAGAATCCCCTCATCTTTCAACTGATATTTCCTATAATAAATTCCTAAAAAGGTGGAAACTTTACTTCCTACTAAATTATTTAGAAGGGTATTCCAAACTTTGGCCAATGATTCCGTATTTCTTCTTTTGTACTCCATTTGGTTTGGTTTTCTTTCGGGGGGTTTTTGTTTCTGTTTCTTTTGAAAGTTTGCGCAACAATTTCGTGAGCGCTGGAAGATGATTTGTGTTCCGAACTGGGGCTTGGACTACGATGGTAACTTGGGACTGGCCGGCCGGCCGGCCACTGGGACTCTCTGACTCTCCACTGGCTCGATGGCCCATCTGATACACGTCCAGCGGGCGTTGCAAGTCCCCTCCGAGGCCAGCAGCCAGCATCCAGCATCCAGCATTGTTCGGACTTAATTCTGTTGTTTTGTGGACTCTCTGCATTGTGCTTGAAGTCAGCCTTGGACTGGCTTCTTTGCATTATTCCTGGCACAGGACCGACCGACCGACCGGGCTGGGTATCAGTTACTGCTGATCAGCATTAGCACCTCTGGTGGAGGCCTCGCCTCGTGAATTGCTCGTACGTGTTGGTTATGAGGAAAAGGCCATTGTGCATCCCAGAGATACACGAGTTGGGGGCCATCATCGTCGTTGTCGTGGTGTGCGAAATTATGTGCCATCATGGCAGAGGCAAGAGGAAAAATGTGCATCAGAGGGGCAGAGTGACTATCTCTGCCGGTGCTCCAAACTTAATTCGAGCTGTGGATTGATCCATGTGTGCCAGACTCCAACGCGAACTGCATCTAATTTGTGATAATCTGTGGGAAGTGCATACACCGGCTGACTCCAATTGCAATTGGACTAGTTGCAGTTGTGGGAAGATTTCCGAAGAAGCTCTCCGCGAAGACAGGCCATTCAGCCAGATGGGAAAGGTGTTGATGGTCGGGCTTAATTATGATTATATAATGAAATGATTGCCACAGAAACAACATGTGTACGGTGGTGTAATTCGACGGGGAATGAGCTGATTACTGCACTTGATTGGTGGTTGTGGAACATAGGGAAGTGTTTGGGGAATGCGATTGAATTGGATGGTGAATTGATCTATTACAGAGCGGAGGATAGTTTGTGTACATAATTATAATAAATTATTTAAGTGTTATTACTTAATATTTTCAATTTATGTGAAAAAGAAAGTAAAATAATGTATAGTTTTAAACTTCAATAAACGCTTCTTAAAACCCCCCTTAAATATTAATCCCCTCAAAATTCTATTATGTATGCATTTATTTATAGAATTGTTTTATCCCTTTTAGGCTTCTTACTGCAGAACGTAGACATCCTCCCACACAGCATCAATCCATCTAATCCGCTCCACTTTCACTTGCTCGACTCCAATTGAAATTCCGTCAAAGTGTGTTTAACCCGAAGAACCCAATCCCCACATGTGGCCCATTATAATTGGGCTTCAATCCCAATCCCAATCCCAACCTGCGTTGCCTTGGCAGGCAGACAAACCGCAACCCAATCAACTTTCTTGCCGCCAACCCCATCACACTAATTGTATGTCCTGGGCTTTCCCCCCAATCCCAATCCTGCAACCCTTCGGCCTACCTACCTGTCGTTTGTTTTGTAATGCAAATCTTTTTGCTTTCATCTGCTTGTTATAAATCGAAAGCTATTAACCAAAAAAGACGAGAGAAAAAAGGGGAGAACTCCAATTTCTATGCCAACTGTGCGCCCTTCGCCCCTTCGTCCTTTTTGTGGCCCGTGAACGGATGTGTGCGAGTGCTCGTGTTATTTGCATTTGAATCATTCGTTTGTGCGAAATCAGATTAAATCGCATAATCGAATCTGATGCCTATATGTGTGTGCGGACTATATAGAAAAACGATGACAAAGAGCCAATGCAGGCGCAGGAGCAACCCAATCAGATGGACAGCAGCGCAGGAGAAAAACAACAAATAATAAAAAAAAATGGGAAGAAGAAAAATTTATGTATTGTATAAAAATCAATAGCGATGGGAGGCATTGAAAATCCTATGCACATAAACCCGGGCACGTACAAAACGTTTCTGGCTCCTGGTTTCCCCCCCAAAAAAAAATAAAATAAAATAAAAGGAAGCCCAGCGAAGACAAGGTGGGGGAAACAGCAACCACAGGAGCTCCCAAAGTTCCACCAGACACATGCGGCGGGAAAATACTTTTCAAAGTGAATCAACAAAGTCGCAAAAAAACAGAAAAGGGTTGAGACAGAGAACTCCTGTTGAATCCTCTGGAATCCGAAATCTTTTTGTCTCAGCTGATCGGCAACGCCGAGGTTTGGCTTGTTGAAAATTCAAATTAACTCGATCATAAAAGCCAAGATGAGACCCAGTTCGGGGAACCCTTCAAATCCGAGTCCAAATCCAAGTCCTCATCCCCCGAAAACAAAAACCCTTCTTGTTTGCCCTACACTTTACGCTACATTTTAACTTCAAATTAAGTTTGTGTGCACGTAGCAAACACAACAACAAAAGCAAAAGGAAAACCTTTTTTGCCTTTGATTTTCCATTTCTTTTTTGGCCTGGCTTGCACTTTTTTTTTGTTGGTAATGCCGCCTCAAGTGGCCTCAAACAGCATTCGAGTTCGACTTCGACTTGTTCGCTCGTCTTGGTTTCTGTGAAAATAGTTCGTTAGCCTTTCCACAAAAAGAAGGAAAACTAAATTGTGACCCGCCCCCTCTCTTCAGACCATTCAAAAAAGGGCAAAAGACTTTTGGGAGTCAGTGTTTGGGGGGTGATTGGTTTTGAGCGAACCAAATTATTGGCATTTACTTCTCGTTTTGACTCTCTGTGCGCTGCGAAAACGTCACAACTGAAGCATCTAATGCGCTTACCAAGTGAAGGGGGAACGCGGGGGAGTGGGGGGTGTGGTTCATGGCCCAATCTTAATGCCGCCTAATTAGCAGCCTGAATGCGCTAAGACTACAAAAGCAGCCAAAATCAGCAAAAGCGGCAGGCAGGACGAGCGACAGGGAGGAGAACGACGAGCTCTCCCGGGAACGAAACGAAAGTTTTTGGCAAATTGAAAATGCGCAAAATGACTTTGACCAAATCCCCGGTGCCAATTGGCAAGTTACAATGGCCAACGTTCTGTCTGGTTGGAAAATGCTGAGTGAGCGGAAAATGCCACAAGGAAATGCCCTGCAAAAGAGCAGATAAATCGCACAATCCTGGGAATAGTTTGGATTGATGAAATAATTGGATGCTTTCGGAGAATGATGACTGGGATTTAAGTTGGTTATGTGAGGAGGAGGAAAAGTATTTCATGATTTCAGTCATTACAAACTTAACTAGCTGTCATATATGTATAAATCTGTTAGATATTTCCAGAATATTCTCTTTACCCCTTAGAAAATCTGTTAATTTTACCACATATGGCTTACCCTTTCCCGATCCTCTCAGATCGTTTACATTATTTGCCAACTCGCAGTTTGCCAATTAACTAAAGCCAGAATTTGCTGCGCCTTTTCCCTGAGCTAATCCCAAACTCCATTAAACCGAGAGAATTGAAACATCGAAGTGAGCAGGCAGAGCGATCTACATTTATGACATTTCGATTGTTTGCCAATGATTTGCCAGCTCACTGGATGACCCAGCGAAATGTGTACCGTGCTCACAAAAGTATATCCTTTGGTAGGTCCTGTCAAACCCCCTGTCAATGCCATTATACCCGCTCGAAGTATGTGGCAAATCCGATCCGAAAGGCGGCACAAGCATCTAGCTTAGCATCCCATCCCCTGAGAACACACATTCCCCGAACATTCAAACATTCACCCCTCTCCCGCGGACGGATCCTCAGCTGTTGTTGGCTTTGTTTCGTATTCTTTTTTTTTGTTCAATTTGAATGATTTAACATAAAGCGAAAAGGTAAAGCCGAGCGGCAGACACACACACAGAGGAACACCCCTCGCTAAATCTGTTGTGCTGTTTGTGCTATTGTTGCTTCTTCTTGGGCCTTATAAGTGCGATTTCGATTCTCCAACTCCGCGGCTGCGACTGCGACTGCGACTTCGACTCCTTGCAACACGCGGCCAGAAACTTTAACAACCAACAACAAGCGGCAAGACAGCCAGCCAGCGAACGCGCGCAAATAATTTCAATCGTCGTGAATCATGAATAATTCAAAATCATCATTACCAACACCTTTTGAGCCGCGGCCTGGGAAACAGGATGAGCGGCAGCCGGGGCACTGCTGGGGGTTCGGCACGCGGAGTGTTGCCCAAAATGTTCACACTTCCCAGAGGCTGGCAAAGCTGGCAAACAACACAACTTTTGCTCAATCTGCAGTCAGCGCGCTTCGAGTGGACAATGGTGCGGGTGAGGATGAGGATGAGGGTGAGGGTGACCGTGAGGATTCGCAGAGCAGGAGGTGAGGGTGTATGGCAGGAGATGTCGCTCAAGTGCTAAAGTGAGGCGGATTACCAAACCAGCAAAAGCAAAAGCAAAAGCTGGAGCTGTAGCTGTAGCTGAAGCTGAAGCTGTGTAGCAACCACCAAAGCGTTGACTACTTGTGCAGCACCCAAAAAAAAAAAACACAGAAACAACAACTGAGAGGCAACAAAAGAAAAAAATTCGAACAGGGAAAGGTAACTCTCAGGACCGAAGAATAAAATACCCTCCAAAGTCATGCATACTTCAAACCCTTTTTTAATTTAATTTTTAAGTGCGGCAAGGACACGATTGGCAATAACCACATTAACTGAACAAAGAAGAGGCATAATTAATCAGAAAATTTAATGAGGAAATCATAAATAGAAAGGATCATAAGGATAAAATTATTTATTAGCATTCTGTATAAACTCAACCCTTAGAATATTTTATTTATTGTTTGAGGTAAAATAACCATCACTCAAATAAGATCTCTAATATAATAAAATATATCATACAACAAGAGTTTTTATATATGTTTTAAAAACCTAACAAAAATGTTTAACTAACCTTCATAATCGTCAACTTTTTCATCTACTTTCCTGCTCTACAAAAAATAAAATACTTCTTACAATAGGTTCTAGGAACCCAATGTTTTATAATTGGTAACATTTTCATCAACTTCCTTGCTCTAACATAATAAAATGTATCTAACAACCCTGAGTTTTTTAATAAGTTTTAAAAACCCACATAAAATCTTTAACTAACTTTCTTAGTCACTAAGTTTTACTATCAATATTTCCTACCCTTTGATCTAATTTTCAATCCCATTTTCCCTCAAATCAAAGTACCCTGTGGCAGGGCATACAAAAACTGAAACAACAAATACACGAACAACACCTCCGCCCCCCTGGCACGCCTTAGTTTGAGGCTGCCGCTGCCGCTTCAGCGTCTATTGTATTCCATCGTCGAAATATGAGGCACGACTCTGGCATTAAACTTCAGAATAAAAAAAAATAACAAAAAATAAAACGAGCGCTTCAAAATGCCAAAATGCAGCCATGGCGAGGACTCTGGTGTTGGCCAGGCCAAGAACAATAAAATGAGCACAACACCAGAGTCGAAAAAAAAGGAATACGAAAAGATAAGCAGACGGACGATGGACGATGGATGCTGCCGAGGATGAGGACGCCGCTTGGAAGATGCTGGATGGAGCTGCTGAAGCTGCCGCTGGGAGCCACTTCGGACTTGGGATGTGCAAGTGTTGGCCAAGAAATAAAAGTTGCTGACCTTAAGCCAAGTCTTGGGTCTTTGTCTTTGTCTATGCAGCCCAAGTAAAGTTTTTCCCAGTTCCCTGCCCTGCCCGTCTCGTGTTTTTTGTACTTCTAAAAGGATATGAGGCAAATACGGAAAGTTGTAGCAAGCTGCAGTGGCAGCTGTTTAATAAGTTCGAGCAATTAAAAGTGTTTTCAAAGGTGCTGCTGCTCCGCGGTGGTGGAGGCGGAGGAGGAACTTCTGCCAGTCGTAGACATTAATAGGCGCATAAAAGTGAAGTGGCGGAGGAGGAGGCTTATGGCGTTGGCTTAACGATGTGAGGATCATAAAGGCGGCTTAATGATGCCACGAGAGGATCTCTCGAGTGCCTCAGTTTTGTTGCAAGCGAATCTTGGCCGCTGCAAAGGTTACCCAAGCACGATCCATGTCGTACAGCCATTAGGGGGACCCTCAGCGTCCTTCAGCCAAATTATTCCCTCAACTTCAGAGTTGAGAATAAATTGCCGGCCGTCGCTTCACTTTCCGTTTCAAAATATCAAAGCCAGACCAGAGACTCCGTCCGGCCTCGGGTACATTAAAAGTGCCCCGAAAACAACACAAAATCCCACATCAATTTGGGTCATTAAAGTTCCGAGGAACACAAAAAACTTCGCCGCCAAATGCAGCCATTAAAAGTGCCAAACAAAATAATTTCCGATGGCGATGGCGATGGCAGCAACAACAATCAACTATTAAAAAAAAGGTAGAAGCGTAAAAAGTGCACACAAAATCAAACATAAAATTAAATTAATGGCCTAAGCACTCACCCGCATCTACCCAAAACTTTGTTGGCCGAGAGAGAAAAAGAAAAGCACCAGAAAAAAGGTTCAATTCGGGGGGCATTAAAATTATGGATGAAAGTAAGGGAATATTTCTTTGAGCTCTGCTCCGATATTTATATACATAAACATATATATAAATTGGATGTTTACGAGGATATTTCCCCGATGTTTGTTTATGGCCGGACTTTTATACGGCCAGCTGGCGGGTAACTTGGACCCATTCCCCACCAGCCGAAGATAAACGTTCCCATCGCTAATTTGAGTCTTTGTCACGTCTTACCATATGGAAATATTATTTGTAAATACTTTTATGTTCCGTACGTGACCAGGACGGGGGAGTGTGTGCCATGTCCGGACTACGGGGGAATCCTGGGTCACTCCGGCGACCCCCAAAGAGTGCCAGAGTTCGACTCGCTTTTTATTGTGGCGACGAAATCAAATAAAGCGCTTCGAGTGGGTGCTGCGGAAGCATTCTGCCCTCGTGCACAAGTATGAAAAATGTATATTGCAAATTTCGGTAAACGCAAATCCCTCCAAGAGGCAGAAATGTCATCGTAAAATTGCCAGACGGCTTAGCGCTGGAGCAGCGAATAAATAAAAATTATTTCCAGATGACATATCAACGCGACTCCGGTCTCCCTGCTCTCTGCTGACACCTTAAAACCCAAATGCGCTTATAAATACAAAATGTTGCGTGTGCCCCATGAAGGAGCCAGCCAAAAATAAGCGGGGCCCAAATCCAGACCGGTACAAATTGAAACGTTGAAGAAATTACAAAACTCGCCCAGACTTTGGCCGAGGGAAACTCGAAAAGGAAGTCGCAGAATCAGGAGGACGGAGGACCGGAGGACCGGAGGCGAATCGCAACTGTCAGTTGCCTGGGCTCCCCGTCTCAGACGTCAACTTAACGTGAATAATTGTCTAAATCCCAACGACAAACACTTATTGTCCTGGATTAGCAGGCAGTCGGCGGCGAAGGAGCAGACCCAGAGATAGGGACACAGAGAGCGGAGATGAAGGAGGAGGAGCTGGCCCAAGGACTGCGTGTAAAAAATGAGTGGCAAAAACTTTGCCACGTTTTTTTTTCTCTTCACTTCTTTCATGCCACAGACTATTTTAGGGCATAGTTGGGGCATATTGGTTGAGTGTTTAAAAAATGCTAACTAAGCGTAACTAGGAATACCCTCAGGTCAAAGTGATATTTTTGCATCTCCTTCTAGGCTATTTGCCAATTAGATTCCCAAAAAGTTCACAGAGCATTCCCTAGTCGTGTGACCCCCACCTGTCCCCGAGGTCAGTTCAGCTCTTTCTATTTGCGGGGTTTTCCCCAGGTGGCTGAGAGTTGTCTGGACCGGTAAGCGTTTTAAATTTAACAAGCTAGCCGGCCAGGATATCCACCATGGACAGAACCAGGATTCAAGTATATAACGAAGAAGTTTCAGCGCTTCTTTCTTTTCCTCTGTTTACCTTCTGCATTTCCTTGCGTTCAATTAATTTGCCCACAATTTGGATGGCAAAAGACCCCCAGAAGTGAGCTTTATATATATATATAGGTATATATCTCTCAACTCAAAGACAAAAAGCAAACTTTAAGTAGCAAAAGTAGCAGGCGCAGCAAAGAAAGAGAAACCATAAGGGAGTCGGGAGTTGGGAGTTGGGAGCTGGGAAAGAGGAGCCAGGAGCCTGGAGAACTCAATATGTAAAGCGGCATTGTGGAAAAGTTTCTCCGGGAGAGCAGTGAGAGATCCCCTGCGGAGGCGAAAGTTGGTCCAAACTATCCGTGAAACCCCTTCGCAAGTCGCAGGACCCAGCTGCCAGCAGCAGCTCTCCGGCAGCAGGTGAGCATCGGCAACTTTTCGATTTCTTTGCTGACATGGCAAGTGCGTTTTTCAGACGGAGAATGCATTATGGCAGCAGCAATTGCACTGGCACCCCATGTGTGCCTCAAATTGTGAGACATTCGAGGTTATGTTCACGGAAAGTGGGGTTAAGTTGGATTCAATCAAGCAAAGTCTTGAAACTCCCACACCTTTAGTGAAATTTAATTGTGAGATAGATAAAAGAAAACTGTTTTTCATTATATTCTGTATTTCCCTCTGGGGAATCTAACAACCTAACCTAACTTTTGAGGTTATGTTCACCAGAAATAGGGTTAATTTTCAAGGTAACTATGTTATGTTAATTGCGATACCAAACCAAACCCGCTTGATTCATGCTTCATTAACTTTGTGACCGAAATTTCTTAATTAAAAACGAGTCCAGCCGCCGTCGTCGGGGATTGCATTCAATCCAAACACAATCCGAATTCGTTTACAATTGCCAGTTGGCTGCAAAGGATTAGTTTCAGATTTGTTTACCTCTCTAACAAGGAGCTAGCCGAAATAAAAAGGGGCACCGAAATAACCCCAGAGCACCGAAACCGGTTATCAGAGTTGGTTTTTCGAAAAAGGGACGAACCTACCACTGGCTACCGGACTGCTCTCTGATATATGAGCAGCACCCCGGCAGGACGAAACTTATACCGAGTCTATGCAAATCTCGGGCAGAAAGGGACAAAGTTTTTAACACACCGTGCAAAGCCCGGGCTCGGACAAAAAGGATATACGAGATGATATATATGCAAATGCCATTTGAGAGGGTCGTTGTGGGGGTGTGGGTCCTTTTCTGAGGCGAGAACTTTGCTGCTACTGCTGCTGGTAATGTCCTTCAAGCCTACGAGGGTCCTGTGCCGGGGCGGCGAGCTTTTAAAAACTTTCTAGCCTGCCGAGGAGCGCCGGCTTTAAGCACAACGAATTTCAATTAATAGCCAAAGACAGACAGACACACACACTCTCCGGAGCCGAGAGCCATTTCCTGCCAGTGTCCCTTAGCCCCGCCCACTTCCTGCCTGCCTCCTGCCTGCCGCCCGTCGGCTGACACTAAGCCCAAAGGCTACAATCAGCTCAGCTGTGTGCGGACCACCAAGTTCACTAGACAATTTATTTTTGCTTTCGATTTTCCAAGCTGTCAGTTCACGCTTAAATGCGCACAGTTCAATTTAAAATGGGTAGCCCAGGACATGCACAAGGATACGCCTCTGTCAGTTGCTGGCTGGCTGCTGGTATCCGAGTTTCTCTCTGGGCATCTCCTGTGTATCTGCGGCTGACTCCGCCGCCTGCAATGGCAGTCGCAGTCGCAGTCGCCGTCGCACTCGCAAACTGGGTTAAGAGGTTGTTATCCTTATGCCGTGTTTTTGAAAATAGGCAACTTCGCAGCCGCCGCCTCTACCTCGTCGTCCCTGCTAACCGCCCCTGGTGGCCTGTTTGTGATGCCCCTGCCTCATATCCGTTGCAGACACACGAAACGTCCTGCCTGCCAAACCGCAGAGGGAGCCGCGACAGAGCTCTCTCCCTCTATGATGATCACAAGGATGCCTCGTGATGATGAAATTATGAGCGCAAGAGCATTTGCATTCATTATGTATGAATTTTTTCATTCCCCAGCGGGTATGTTGCTCTAGAAATTAAACTAACGCCGCTCGTTAGTCTCAGTCGCAGCTCCGGATGGCCTGTTATACGGCTATAAGACTATAAATGTTGCATGGATGTGGTGAGGGAAAGTCTGGGGGGGAAGGCGGCTGCTTAAATGCAATGCCACAAAGCGTTAATGGGGTTTTTTCGCATTTCTTTTGCAATTTTCATTATTATTTACACTTGGTAATGCGTTTTGCGTACGCGAGTTTATGCCCGAGTGCGGCGTTTGTAGGGCACACAATATGCTATTTGGATTGCTAATTGAAGAGTGAACCAATCTTAAGGAAATAAGAGCAGTCTTGGAATGTAAACGATGTATATAAAATAAAAATAAAATTAATTGAAACGAGTAAAAAGAGGTTAGAATACATTGATGTAAGGAAATCATAAAGCATTTTATTGTCTAACCTATGGAAATGTTTATAAAATGTCAATAAAATTCAAAGGTTTAATAAGTTTCTTATTATTTTCTTAAAACCTTTAAGTTGTATTCCCTTCACACTCAGAAATACCTTAACTTTGATAAATAGCTTTCCTAAGATAATACAAAAATCCCTCAACGAGTCACCCTAATAAGAAAAGTCCTTTGAGTGACATTTTCTGCGGAGACAGAGAGCAAGAAATGAACCATTTATAACTTTATTATCGCCTGCCCATTGTTGATAACTTCCTTTTTGTGTGTTAAATGCATTCAAATTCTAATTTTCCCAAGGCAACTTTTTACTCAAAAAAAAAAGGAGAGAGAGGAGATGCTGCTTGTGGGTTCTCGGCTCTCGGTTCCAGGTCCTGGCGTGTCCTGGTAGCAGGCGGGCCACTTTTTCTTGTGCTAAATGATTACACTTAACTAGATTTGCATATATTTAAACATTTCCTTATGCGCACGCAACACGAATTGTGTGCACGTGGTTCTCGCCACTCGCTGCTCCGCCTGAGTCCTGTGCTCCTGTGTGTGTCCTGTGCACAAAAGGATTATTAAGGAGCTTCATATGTAAATGAAAACCAAATGCACACGACGACGAGGACGAGGACAACGACAACGACGACAGATGAGCAGAGAGGCTGCCAGGGAGGCGGAGGAGCGAGACAGATAACCTGGAAGCCACAGTTTGGCAAACACAGGCAGGCGGAGCAGCAGTCGGAGCAGCAGCCAGACACTGTTTGGCCAAGGATCCAAAGGGGAATCCTGCAGAGCGGGTAGAGTGTGCGTGTGTGTGTGTGGGAGGGGTGGCTACCTTGCCAGCCCGGCTAGAAAGTAGGTGAAAGCCAGAGGCAGACGGAAAGCCAAGTGGAGTTCCCACCCGTTCGCTCGCCTCGTTCGTTGGCCCGTAATTTATGCTTAAGATAAAGTCCTTGAATAAATACATGGAAAATCCTTTGAAATTGAAATTAAATACGAATATCATCTTTTTTTTATACATACATATACGAGCGAGACGGCGATGGAGACGGAGAGTTGCAGACAAAAGGCAAACGGGAAATGAAATTAACATTTGAGTGCGCTTTCCCAAAATTAAACGAGACTCCAACTGGGGCTCGCATCGGAAGGGCGGAGTGAGTTCCTGGGGGTCGGTATTTATTTATTGAAGCTTCTTTTGGGGCTTTGGATATGTGAGCCATCTTATTTAGCATTGTTGGCATTTTGCTCGGCTTAGTTTTCGGGGTGAAACGCACATAGATTGTGTGTGTGTGTGTGTGTGGCAAAACATTTTTCTTAGCCATTTGCCATATGAAATTAATTTTACAGTCAGCAGGCACATGTGCAGCTTTCTGTGGCGAATAAGCCGAGAAGCAATTTAAGGCGAATTTATTTGGGGAGGAATGCAGAGTGTGGAGTTGAGAGTTCCGAGTGCGGCTTTGTGGTTACCTCGGGAAAATTGCAGGGAAATTGGAGAACGTGCCACTGCAAATATATATATTTTCTTTTAATCTAAAGAGTTTAAGAGACGGAGCACTAAATCGCACTCAAAGCGAAATAATTCGCACAAGGACGACGACCCTAAACTGTTGCATATTTTTCAACAATTTCATCTTCTATCTTTTCCCTCAAATCTTCTATTCCCATTTGTATTCCTCTTCCATTGTTCGGTCTCGCTCTCAGTTTTACCCAAATTAAGTTGTTTCAGCTCTAAGCTTTCACAATTCAAATTTAAATTCTAGTTTACTGTCTCAACCCCCCCAAAGAATTACATATTAACAAGCCTCTTTGTGCTCGAAATCAGCTTTTCATTTTCATTAAAATTAATATTAATTTTACCTGTGCACACACACACACACACACACTCCTTTAAATTGCATTGCCACAACCGAAAATTCCCATTGAAGTTGCAGTTGCAGGTTGCATTTGTGTTGCAGTTTTTCAGCTTTGGCCAATTGGCTCATATAAATTGCATTGGATTTTTCCAAGCGTTTGTTTCCCTCACGGCAAAAGTTGTATTATTGGAAAAGCAAACATATTGCCGGCTTTGCCATGTTAAACTTTTGTTATTGCATTTTGAATTTGCGGTCGCACTGGGAAAGGGGAAATGCCTACGGCTTGGGCATAGAAAAGCAAAGCACAAAAATTAATTATGAAACATTGTGCAAACTGTGTAAATATGTATCAATGAAAATGCAATGCAAACACAAAGCATTCTCTCATCGACCGACTGACAACATCCCAGGTGAGCCCCAAACATTTAAATGGGATTTGAAAGTGATTTTCCAATCAATGCAAATAGTTTACAAACATTTCAAAAATTGGCACACAGAAATTGAAATATTTCCATAAGAATTATAATAACCCTCGGCGAAAATATGCCCCTTGACTGACAGGGAAAACCCCCCTGGAATATTATGCTGCAAATTTCAACACTTTCCCCCAGCGGAAACAATGGCAGAATGCTAACCAGAGTGGAAATTTCAGGGTGCGAAAATAGATACATCATAGATTCTGTTACCTAGTCAATTTATAGTATATTTCTATGGCAGCGATTTTAGTGCCAGCCGGAGAGCGAATCAAAAACCATCGAAAAGTGTCTAAAATGTGCAATTCGAGTGCGGGTGCGAGGCCCATAGGCTATATAAATTTCAATCTATCATTTATTTAAGTCCTAGGCCAGCAGTGGCAGGAGCAGAGGAGCACAGCAGCCGAGCCCGGACCCAGAACCCAGGCCCTGTCCCTGGCTGGGCTCTCATTGCCATAAATCCCCATCAGAGATACGCGTATATTTATTTACTGCAGCTCTCCACACAGATACGAACGCCGTGCCGGCCAGGACCACGTTGGGCGACAAAAATTGTAGCCGAAAAATAAAATAGAGGCTCCTCCGCTCCCGCCCGCCGCCTTGTTTCATATTTTATTTGGGTTTTATTTGTTGTGCCTCCGCTGCTGCTGCTGCTGCTCTCTTTTTCTAGTTTTCTCTTGTTCATTTTTCCTGTGTAAATATTTTGGAAAATGCGTTTTTCTTTACTGCCGCGCTACAGTTGTATCTTTTTATACACCTCGCATCCTGCGAGCGCAATGAAAAAGGATTTTTTTGTGACAAACTCCCGCTGGGCTGCCAATTTTTATGGTTAAAATATTTGTGTTGCTCTCGTTTGAAGCGCCCCAGCAACCTGCTAAAATATTTATAACAAGCGCCGGGGAATACCCGCCGTACAATATTTCAATATAGCGAAAATAAAATTCTTAATGTTTGGTTTGTAATTAAAAAAGTCCAATTGAAAACGCCCCGGAGGAGGAGGATGGGAGAACTGCAGCCTGAAGTGGCGGTCGTAAGTAGACCAAATGAATTTTTATTGCCGTTCATTAGGCATCGAATGGCATCGAATCAATCAATTGTATGGCATTTCAATATCCCCGATTGGAATGAGATCATATAGGGGTGTGACTTCCATAAGCAGGGGCGGGGGAAAACTATTGCCTAAGCCGGAAAACCCTTCGATGAAAGGAAAAGAATATTGTACACTGCATATTGTTGTACTCGATTCCATGCCATTGGGGACCTTCGACACTGTGTGTGTTTTCCCAACGAAACTTTTAATTACCCGCTCTCCGTTTCTGGCCCTCTTTCTCTGCGATTTCCATTCTCTGTTCTCTATTCTCTGTTCTCTGTGCCTGCATTCGGCAATTCCAATTAAGCTATCATATTCTTGTCTCGGAAACTTTCCCCGAATCAAAACTTGTGGCATGGCACCCCCATCCCTCCCATCACAGTTTCCCGGTTTTCCGCTTTTCTTCTCTTTTCCCATCCAAACTGGGCTAACAAATGTGTTCAATTTGGTTCCCGGGCTGCACAACAAGAACTTTATCTTAATAATTTAGCATATTCCATAAGTTGAAAATTTTCATATAGTCCAACTTTTGCATATATCATGGAAACTATACTAGATTTTTCAGAAAATATTAAGGAACGGGGGAATGTTATAGGAAATTCAGAACTTTGATTTAGGGGTTTCTTGGTTTTATTTAAAGAAATCTTTATTGCCTAAGCCTTTTCTACAATAAATAAGCTTTAAATATATGTACATATAATGGGCAAATTATGGTACAGCCAAAATTAAATAAGTTTTTGAAAATATATAATTTAATTAGGACAAACAAAAGAGATTCTATATAAAATCTTAATTCAGTCAAAGATGCGAAAATAAATTACCGTTTTAAAAGCATCTTTATAGCCACTTAAATGAGAAACAAATGTTGACATCATTAACAAAAATAAGACTTTTTCTTATACATATTTAATAAAAGGTAATTTAAATACAGGAGAACTTCTGTAAGCTTTTTAACTAACTTATATTTTCTATTAGATATATAATTTCCAATTTGGAGATGCACTTTGAAGACTATTTTTATTGACAATAAGTTATGTATTTAAATTTTTTTAATATTTCCATGTAGTAATTATTGTAATATATTTTCCCCAAACAATAAACTATTTTTAAGCATTTCAATAATCTCCCCTGATCGTCCTATACGAATTTTCTACGCCAGAATATGTGGCAAGTTTTGGGCCCTTGATGTTAATGCTGCACCTGCAGCAGTTTTCCCGCTACTTTTCATTCCCCTCCCTCTTCCGCGCTCTACCCATTTTCTTTTGTGGCCAAAATGCAGAATGCAAAACTGGGAAAAACTCTAAAGAGACGAACACAAAAAAAAAACAGAGAAGCTGTGGGAGGAGGCGGAAATACTGATTGAATGGCATTCCATTGAAGTTGATGGATGCATTAAGAGGTTTCCCGGAGCTTCCAGCGACTCCTCTCACTTACACACGCACCCAGGGACACAGATACGGGGTTTTGTGGTAACCAAAAACACACACATACACACACACACAGACAAGAGACACAAGCTTGGCGAAAGGGACAGGATGGGGCAGGAGGAAATGGAGGAAAAGGAGAAGAAGCGCAGAGAGCAAGCCGCCTGCATGTGCAAGGATATCTGTATAATGGATTGCACTTAACTTGCCACACACAGCAACCGCAACAGCAGTTCCCCGCCCTGCTGCCGCCTCCCCCGGGCCATACATCATTTGCACCTGAAACTCACCTGAGACTGAGACTGAGGCTGCTTCTGCTGCTGCTGCTACGTATATTTCGAAGCTATAAAAAGCGTCGTAATCCCGGCAACGTAACGTCTAATCCTTTTGTTTACGCTTATGCTAATCCGCACTCGCGTTGTAGTTGTATTTGTATTTGTATTTGCATTGGCATTTGCATTTCCATAGAGTGAAATTTAAATTTCGGCACACATTACGTGGGCGGGCATCACGACGTTAGAGCCCCCTTCTTCTCCTCTGGCGCCTATTTTCACACACACACGCGCACACACAGCCGCCGTAACGTAAGCCGTAAAGCGGAAGCGTAACGGTTCGCGTCGCGTAACGTTCAGCCAGGCGTTGCCGTTACGTTGCTTTAATGTCCTGAAATCGCAGCCGCAGTCCGCACTTGCCGGTGTATTTTGATTTAATTCGCCAATTGTGTGATGCCGATTTGCATACGAATGCCACTTTTGAAACCGCCTCCTACAACGCTCACGATTTACATATTTTCGGGCATAAGCTTAAGTACTGCATAATATTTCACAAGCACACAAGCACTGTTCTCTATTATTTTCTCGCTTTCGTGTTTTATTTTGGGAGTTTTCTTTCTCTGTTTGGAGTTTTGCCTTTCGTGTCGTCGTATCGCTGGAAAAGTACTCTTCGCTCAAGCACTCATACGCCGTGTGGACCGTTCGGAGTTTGAAAAGTAACTGTGAATTCGCTTTCGACGGCACCTGGCTGGTCACCTCGGCTGAGAAATGAAAGAGAGCTGGAAAGAGCGCGCTCTCCGGCGCCCTCGCTCTCATGGCTTTGTTTACAATGCTCTGCGCCAAATGCCGCTAGCAAAAGAGAGAGCTCTCTTAGTGCGCCGCCGCTGAGAAGAGAGTTTCTGTTAGCGGATAACATAATTAAATGTTCCTTATGGGGCAATTACAGAGCGGGGGATTCCCCCGATGGGAAGCTAATTTCACATGCACTAAAACCAGGACTAGGACTAGGACTAGCACTAGGACTAGCACTAGGACTGCAACAGGGACGACATTGCGACGTAAAACAATCACAAGTTGCCCCTTTTACTGTCGTTAAAGTATGTCTGCGCTGATTGTAAATGTTGCTGCCACAACAGTGGCAGGCAGGTGCATCAATGGAGCCGCTCTTTTAGGCTGTTACGGCAAATTGAAATGCCAGACTGGCAATTGAAAAGGTTCAAATGCCATGCACGTAGGCTAATTACCGCCATGTAAACAACATGTCTGTGCCTCGCGCAATGCAAATTAAAATATTAGACAAAAGACAATGGCTTTCGGGCTCCGGAAAGAGAGTTGAGGCGGGCCCCGCCCCCTGAAGCACCTTGAGCTTTATTAATTACATTTTTTCGGCGGCTATTTAGCATGCCAGATATGAAAAGTCATTCAGGAAATACGGCCACGACTCGGGAATAAATTAATTTTGATAGCCAGCGGGCTTACCTGGTTATTAATTTCCTAAGGAGTCCGCCCAAGCACGTTGCTTAAAATTCCCAAAGCTTGTTACAAGGTGATTTTCTTTGCGATGCATCGATGTTTTTTGAATCTAAATCATCGATGTTTTTTTTCGACCATCCATGTTTCTGTGCCATCACTAAAAAGAGCAAACGCAAAAGAAAAGTTAAGAAATATTGTTTGTAAAATATAAACATATATTATATTCTTGCAGAATATTAAAATTTTAGAAAATGTAGAATTTAAAAATTATTATTTAAATTTATCGAAACATCGATGTTTTTTATTTTTTTTTTTATTAAAAACATCGAATTCTCCATCGATCAGCCGAACGAAACATTAATATTTAAATTGATGGCCGCTAACAGCGGCAATTGAGATGTTGACGCACGTTGTTGCCCTAGGTTAACATATAAACAAAACCACTGTTAAGGGGCACTGTTACGAGATTGAAAATAACTTCTGGCATTGATCAATGAATTGTGAAAGTCAAAAACCGTCAATGTACATTAAACTAATGAATAAAACTGTCAATTTATAATCAAATTGATATAAAAAACAAGAGTAATATCTTTAAAATGTAACATATTCATATATATTTTTAATATACATACGAAAAATAGCTATTCTAGTCTATTTCTACTTTCAAACTTAAATTTTGTGTGCACTTTGTATGCCGATTCTATTGTAAATTAATTCAATCCCCGAACCTCTCAACCTGTTGGGCAACGCCCTTTGATTTCCAAATTAGCATTTGCACTTGCCCCACCGCTGAAGTAATTCAAAACCCTGAGCTGAAGCCAGAAATCAAGAGAAGCCTCAGAAATGCCTGCATTCCAATTCCATGTCAACCGCAAAACTCCGTTCAACTTTGTTAACAGAAACCAGTTTCAATTTCAGCCGCTTAACAGGACGGAAAAGAGAAAACCAGTTTCTCTCACTATTTTCGTTCTCTGGGCACTCTTCTACTGTTGTTGTGCTCTTTATAGCCTCAGAGGCCTTAAATATTCGACCAAACAGATTTTCAATGTCACAATTACTGAGAGAAGAAGAGAAAGAGAGCGGGAGAGCCATGTGAAAGAATTTATTACAGAGTTCAAAGCATTTTACAGCAATTGAGGAACTGAGAGTCTTTCTCCCCATTCATCTCTGGGAAATGCGAGGCAGCGAGAAAGAGAGGGCTGCTGTCGAAATGGTACATTTATAAATGAGTGTTATATGCTTTGTCCTAGTTGACTTCATGACAAAATTCATTCATTCATGGGATCCTTGCCTGCTCCTCCTTCCGCCTGCCCGTCCCCCACGGCTCGCCCGGAAAATGTCCTCTTAAATGGCTTTGCCTTGTCCTCCTCGGCGGTTCCTTGTCACGTTAATTGCCTTTTTTTATTTACTAAAATGTGTATATTTAATATTATTTATTATTTATCAGCCCGTCCCCTATTCACTTCGGCTTAATTTATTTATGTCAACTTTTTTTGTCTGCCTTTGAGCATTTAAATTATTAATTATTTCCATGTCATTTATTTGGATTTACTTTTTTTAGTTCTTTTTATTCTGTAATGTGTGGCGATATAAGATATCGACCAAGTATTGCGTTACGTATCGGAAATGTATCGAAATTATACAAATTGTAAAATATTGCTTATAAATGTACGCTTCAGGGTCAGAAATCAGCAACTTGGAACCAGTGAAGAGAAACATTTCCGACGCTATAGAGTACGTATATGTATTCTTGTTTAACGTTAACAGCCGAGTCGATCCAGCCATGTCCGGCTGTTCAATTTTACGCAAACTAGTTCATCAGTGGGAACGGGTCGGAGCTGCTCTTTCCGTTACTGGACTCAAGGTGGGCTGGGCACACTAATGCGACGTTTTTGGGAAAGAAAGACGGGCACACTATGCCTCGACAGATCCCTATATAAGGCGATCCGCAGCGCCAGTATCGTCTTACCCAATAATATGGGTGAAGTCCCATAAAAAAAGGGATTTCTGGGGGGTTAATACTATAATTAAAGTAAATGAAATTGAGGTCGCAAATCAAACCTAAAATTAAGTGAACAGCCGTTACTTAGTCTATTAAAACTTAGACAGCGGTTCTACGAGTGGAAGTGGACGCCTTGTTGTCCTGCTCCCACAGCAATATTGTCAAGTTTTATAGCGTTACTTCCGTTACTTTCGTATTCCTATTAAAATACGAGTTCTCTTTCATGTGGATTATGGTGTTGTGCGATTTCAGGTACCGTAGAGATTTGGCTACGTATCCTCAGCCAATAACTTTGCATTTCAATTCCGGGGCCATTTCTTTGCACTCGTGTTCTTTGACATGCGTGTTTGATCTCATGCATAGCCCGCAATTCATGCATTTCTTACCGTGTATCGTGTATCTGCTAACCGTCTTTCCCCTCCCGTTTTCCTTCCAAATTACACGCTCGGGAAAGACGTGAGTTTGTGGCGGGGGAGGGGGGAAGTCGGCGTCGGACTGAGTCGCCGGAAACAATTCAGGGGACCTGCTGAACGCCGCTGAACGCAGCGGTGACCACGTCGATGACCAGGCTGGCGATGGCGATGGCGATGTCATGGGCGACTGCTGCTGCTTCTTATTCGCCGCGCCTCCGGCCGCTCCGCCGAGCGAGTTTAGGGCACTAAGCGGAGAAAAAGATGGCGATGGCGACGATGAACGTGCCGTTTCATTTTCGGACTCGGTGTCGCTGTCATCCATGTCGCCCCTGTTGGACGTTTCGCCGCATGTTTCATTTTCGGACTCGGTGTCGCTGTCATCCATGTCTGGCCTTTGCTGGTGTGGGACTTGTTGTTGTTGTTGTTGCTGCTGCTGCTGCTGTCGCTGTCGCTGCATCTGGGTACTCGCCGACTGCGCCTGGTCCGGGCGGGACACCGACTGCGCCTGGTCCGGGCGGGACGCCGACTGTCGCTGCATCTGGGTACTCGCCGACTGCGCCTGGTCCGGCCGCTCCGCCGAGCGAGTTTAGGGCACTAAGCGGAGAAAAGGATGGCGATGGCGACGATGAACGTGCCGAGTTCTCGCCGGCAAGGAAATTTGCCTTGGAAACTGGCGTCTTCCTGGCCCTGCCCGAGGCTGCGGATTTGTTTGAGGCTGTGTCGCCCCTGCTGGACGTTTCGCCGCTGGTTTCCTGTTCGGACTCGGTGTCGCTGTCATCCATGTCGCCGGTGTGTCGATTTATAATGAATTGCTTCTGCGGCGGCCTTTGCTGGTGTGGGACTTGTTGGCGTTGCACCATCTGTAACTGTTGTTACAAAAAGGGCACTTCCCACCATTTCTTCTGCACCGACTTGGTAAGATCAACGGATCCGCCGCCTACGCTGCACGCTAACACCTGGTGAATCATATCCACTTTACGTTTCAATGATTCATCAGTGTAGCGCACAGAAATGTACCAAGGCTGAGCTCAAGAAACACAAAACTGGGCCCATAACCTATTGGAAATGGTGGAGTAAAACGCGAGGCGATTTAGTTAAGATTTAATATTAAATAATATTTTGTGTTAAAATCTTAAGCCATTCGAGAAGTTTATGACGGGAAACAATGTACATACCAAGTGTGTCTGCAGAAGGAAATACTATACAGCGCTTGGGTAACAGACTCCGACACAGACTCCGAATCAGAATGTGTAAAAATTTACAAGGCAGTAAAACGAAATTAAACGCAAAAAATAATTCTGGTACACCGATCTCTTATTATCGTCCTTGGAAAATAAATAGATTCCCCAAGATCCCCAGATGATAATATTTCACGATTCAAATCATAGCTAGACTCGCGGCTGAACAAGAACAAATAGCTGTCAAGAAGATTATCCCTTTGAAGTATTGAAATTAACCGACAAAAAAAGGTTTCCACTCGACCAGGGAATCTAAAGCTGATTCGAAGGATAAGCAAGCGCCTGGATTTGCGATGATTAAGACGATGGGTAAAAATTTACAAGGCCATAAATGGAAAATAAAATAATTCAAAATAAAACACAAAAATAATTATGGAACAATTAAACCAAAAAATTATAGAAAAGAACACCGCTCGCTTTCAATAAATAAATACATTTCCTCACTTCAAAGCAAATAATGAACAGACTTTACTTCCTTCACATTAAGGAAGGGCCAACACCAGCCAAGCTAATAAAGCCAAATGGTTGACACCGAGGTGAGAATAAAAATATAAAAATATAAATAATATAAATATATATAAAAAATATTTATATATATAGAAATCAAAATAAATAAGAAAAAAGAAACAGAAAATAAAAAAAAACACCCGCCCAGCCAAATGAGCCACTAGTAGGAATGACTACTGGAGGTCCCCACCCGATCGCCGCTGGCCGGCAATCGTAATAATTTGGCTGAGGGCCCGCCTTATATAGGGCCCTGGCGAGGCTTAGTGTGCCCACCGCTGCTTGTGGATTTGCTATTTCGGTGTGGCAGTCGTCTACTCGGTCAGGTGTGACCCTACTTCTCGAATATGGCTACCGCGCGCATTTAATTCAAATGTGTGGAGAATTCATATAGTATGTCCCTATGCCTTCCTTTTTTTCACTATGTGTTATAATGATATATTTGTGTGCATAACAAATGCACAGAGAGGTAGCCATTTCTTATTATTGCAAAAATAAATGCTGATCAACATGCAAAGCAGTGAATGTAAAACTCTAAATGTATTATGTATCGGAAAGTATTAAAAGCGAATTATTATTTAAGTTTCGAATATTTCATCTTATTATCGTACCTGTAATATTAAGATTATTAATGATAACTTAAATTAAATGCGATTTTTTTGTATTAAACACTTCCTAAGCGCCAACAGTATAAGAATTAAAATTATTTTTAATTTAATATTTTATATTGCTAAAAAGGGGTTGGTATCGATGTTTAATCCGCAAAAACGTAAAAAAATCGATATTAGGAAAAGAATAGAATAGATAGAATAATAATAAATCTATACTTTCAATACATTTCGGTACATTTAAAAATTCAAATAAAGATTTGAAGTTACAGAATACTATTACATATTGCAAAGAAACGCAAAAATGTAAACTCTAAGAATTATTCATTCAATATCAACATTTATATAACGATTTTGCTCAACCATCCATACTTAATCCCCACTGTATTTTTGTTGTTGTTTATTGATTTTGCAGTCATTAGTTTCCCTGCTGTTTGTTTTACATTTTATGTGCATTTTTAATTAGCTGACAGCATTGTTGTTTTTGCCGGCTCCCCATCTTGTCCTGATTGTTTTTGTTGTGGCACTGCTGCCCGCTGACCTTTGACACACTCGTAGAAAAACGTTGACAGTTTATGGCCGGCTTTAATTGCTTCCATCGCCCGACTCGTCAAAGTTAATTTAAATGGCTTGTCAATCAATCAGTTGATGGTCACAAGGCCCCCCTGTTTTAAATTTAAGACCTTCGCTTATTTTATTTCATTTTATATATATTTTTTTTAACGTTTCGCTAAGGGATTAGCGGCGGAAAAGAGATCGGAATTGGGAGCCATCAAAGGGATCCCAAAGGAAATCAATTAAAACCAGTGATGGGTTTTTCTCGAATATATTAATAAACAGTTAATATGTATTTTAACATATAGAATAATGTTTGTTTTTGTTTAATTCCTGGCTATATCATTTTAAAAATCAAGAATAGGTACAATATATAAATTATGCATAATAACTTTATTGAGCAAGAACTTTTAAATTAAACAAAACAAGTTAGTTTCTTGAACACTCTAAAGAGACCCCGCCCGCATTCTGCTCAAATACCCATCCTAAAGATCTGTATCTTTTCGTTTCAAGTAAATCCTATTGTCTGGAATTTCTCCTGGTATCAAAATAGATTGACAGATCACCACTCAAATAGGTCCTCTAGGCACCAGGGGGGTCAATAGACCCTGTCCACAATTGTGACTCTTGTGTTGTGACTCCTGAGGGTCATCTACAGATGTAAGTACCAGCAATGCGCTCAGTTCACGCCCTTGGCCTGCGCTCTCTCGCTCTCATTTGTAGTGGCAGGGCATGGGGCACGATCTACCAGTTGCACCTGAGTGAGCGCACCAATCAGCGAGCGGCGCACAGGTGATTTCCGAGTTATTTCTGGCCTTAGGGAACGGGTTGGCCAGCAATCATTGGTGGAATAAAGCGAAGATATAATGCGAAACTGGCGATCTTAGCTGTTTTTTATTTACTTACTCATGCAATGTTAATAGAGATAAAATATCACTATAAACATACTTATTTATTTATATATTTTTATTGTTTCTAATTTTCAAATAAATCCTAAATCGATACAAACAGTTTTAAAAGGTTAACCTGCCTTCAAGACTTTATTTATACGTTCTGTTTTATTGAATGCATATTTTAATTGACAATTGAAAACATTTCACCTTTTGCACTGCCAATGCAAACTAATTTAATTATACATATAGCACATCGAACTGCAGCAGCATGGCAAATGTATTTATGGTCGAAAAGCATAAATAAATATGCGAAAGTGAGCACTGGTAAAGTTATTCACAAACATGAAAAATGGCCTTCTGTTTGTGCTCAACAGACCAGGCAATAATAACGAAACAAATTCACTTTCGCAGACATTTTTGTGCGGATTTGGGGGGAAGTTGAGGAACTTTTGCACTTAAATTTCATTTGGCGATTGTCCAATTCCCATGATGCATTTCCATTAATTTATATAAATTTATGCAATTACTTTTGTTTATTTACTTGACCAGAGGAGAGAGTCCACCCCGCCTCGCCGCGTCTCGCCTCTGCGGTCAGTTGTGTGTCCTGTTCTTGGACTGGCCTCATATCTCTCCCGCTCCTGCTCCTTGTTTGCATTGTGCTCCAGTGCATTGTCCTTGCAAAATATTTGGGTCACTTCTGTTGTCGCTGCTCAGTTTCGGTTGAACAGGCCACTGGGAGCAGGAGCCAAAGCAAAAGCAAAAGCAGAAACGAAACGCGAGTTGACTCAATTTTTTATTGACTTGACAGGACTCGCCACGAGGAGGAGGAGGAGCAGCCGAGGAGTAATTTTCGCTGTCCTGGCGCTCAATTTAAAGTCGCATTGTTGGCGACACATGTTTGACGTGTACAAATTTAATTTAATTTATTAAAATCATTATGTGCACAGCAAAAGCAAAACAGCCGACAGAAATTACCCATGGAATGCCCGGCCCCAAACAAAAGGACATCACAGCACGGTCTACTCGGAACTCGGAGCCGAACAGGACAACAGGACGAAGGCGAGTGCCATTGAATAAGTTTTAATGATGATTGCAGCGGCGTGCAGCAAACCGACGGCAAATAACAAAAGAGATGCCACAGGATACATTTGGCAAAATGTTGTACTCGAAGCACTGATATCTCTTAAGCAAATTATACTTTTGACAGGACATCAAATCAAATAAATTTATTTAGGAATGATTTGCTTTGAAATTGTATAGTAAAAGGAAGAAAATGCTTCTAAAAACTGAAAAAAATATTCACAGGAATACAAAATTGTTACAGTTGACCGAAAATGAAGGGGTTATTTGTGGCCTTGCATTTTCCAAGCCCTAATCACTAATTATACCATATGCAGGTCTCGCTCCGGCTGGTTTCACCCCAGAAACGCTACAGGATATCGGGGCAGGGACCGTTGACGAGGACAAATTCGTTGAGTTTGCCTCATAATTCCTGCCAGGCCCCAGAACCACTAAGAAACCGCATTTAAATTTGTCGCAATTGCGTCAGTGTGGAATACCTGCACAGCGGGGGGGTCCTTAGGAGTGGAGGACCAAGGACCTCGACCAGAACGAGGCCAACATCGGCGGCGATGGCGACGGCCAGGACACTGGCCCGAATCGGCTCCGCTCCTCCGTTAGACAGACGTTTTGTTGTCAAGAGAGTTGGCCCAGGAACAAGCTACGCAGATAGCCAAACCCTTTAGGCCCGCCCTTCCTGGTTCCCTGAGTTCTGAGTCGTCCCTCTGTTGCGTCCGTCAGTCGGTGCGTCAATGACAGTCAAATAATTGACAGTAGTTGCGTGTTTGTGTGGCCAATCATCCGCCACAAACACGACGAACCATCCACACAGCTGCTACCTAAGCCCCCTGCCAGTGCTCCTGTCACAGATCCCCGCTCTCCCCCAGAGTCATCCTTTATTCCACCGAATCGGACACTGCACTTGGCTTCTTCCACTGGCCCGTTCTTCTCGGTCTGCACAGAGAGAAAGCTGAGGAAGATATGGATTTTAAACAAGGTTTAAAATATGCTGACACTTTGCAAAGTATTCTTAATTCCAAAGCACAGGGTATCACGTAAGTTGATTGGGAAGTTATCTAAATAATTGTTTTCCTATAAATTAAATGTTATACTTATCAAGACAGATATTCAAAGAGGTGTCCTTGCAAAAAATATCCTTTTTAATATTATTACACCAAGTTTGATGTCACATTTTTCGCTGAATGCACTCCACTCCAGGGAGGCGACAGCGTTTTATTATGGCAGACACGACACTCAGCTGCAGAGGGACAAGGCAGGCAGATGGACGAGGGGACGAGGATATCACGGAGTGGAGTGGGCCAGGGGGAAACGAGTTATGTCTTTGGCCTGGGCATGGATTTTAATTTTTATTGCACACACCCGACCCGCCGGCCTGGCCCTGGTAATGGGCGAAATTGGTTAAGAAATTAGGGAAAATTAGGGGTTGGCAATGTCTGTTATTAGAGACTCTCGACTCTCGACTCGATGCTCGCCGGTCGCTGGTCCTCGCCCAAGGGCTCGATGAAGGGCCCGAGAAGCATGTGTGATGTGCAGTGGGAATGATGGGCTGCGACATTGCGACAACTGAGAACTGAGGATATGAGGAGGGCCAAAGGGAGTGTGCAAAGTGTTACACATTCTCCTCTTTTTTTTGGCAGTGGCTCAGATCGTGGATCGTCCTGGGGGTGACTTTTCAGTCCAAGGGTGAGCGAGCCGCCATAATTAATGATAGAGGACACGGGGCGGAAAGTGTTTGACTAATCGATTGTCAATGAATTGCATTTGGATTGCCACGGCACAGGGAAACTCGTGACTCAGTCACTTGCCCGTTACAATTGCCCCGCTAATTAATTCGATTCACGATTAAACCGAAAGTTGAAGAACACCAGTCGCAAAGCGTAACCAAGCGTCCAAACACACAGAGTCCAAACCCAAACAACCACTACTGTTTCCCCATGATCCATGTTGCCTGCGTCCTTGTCCTTGGCTAAATGTGGGAATATTTGGTCAAATTAGTTGTGCGAATGAAACGCATTATTTGGGGGAAAATTATCTGCAACAATTTGAGGGAAATAATGACAAGTTTACGATGTTGACAAGGGGTGTGTTCCTGAAGAAACTGAGATTGCAGTTTTATTTGTGGGAAAAGCTGGAAAAGCTCTAGTTTATTAAGTTTTAAATATGTGAAACCATCTTAGGTTCTCTTACTAGTTATATTTGTTAATTTATTTTATTATTTATGAACCAAAAAGTATTAATAATATGTTTAAATATCAAAGGAAATGTTTAGGCCCTTTTAATGGATTTCTTAAGCACTTAAAAAGTTATCAAATATGCAAAAATATTAATCATAGTAATGGTATGTTATTTTTACCTCTACACACGATTTTTCACCTCTGCCTTAAACAAAAAAAAGAGACTACAAATGTCTCGTTTTAAACACGATCAATATTTAAAAGAAAAGCACACTATTTAACTTAATTCACCAGGGCGTCCCACGGGGACTCAAAGGACATGTCAAATTAACTACGAGGTACACCTTCCGGTTCGGCCAATGACTGACCCAGATGGCAGCGATGACTTGACCGGTTACCATCAATTTATTAATTTCGAGCGAATTTTTGTATAACCACCGACTTTGAGCTGGGGTCCATCATTTGGTGGCAGGTCCGGCCCGGGTCGGGGGCATTAGCCTGTTGCATATAATTAGGGGCGTCCCGGGCTAAATTGCTGCTCTGGGCCTGCACTCCGATTTCGATTCCCCGAGTTTTTCTTTCTTTCTTTATTTTTTTATATATATTTTTTGTGGTGGGCGTTGACGCGCTGCCTGTGACACAAATTACCCCTGAATCGGCGAAAGCTAATCAAAGCAAAACATGTCTCTGGGAAATTGCTCAGCCAGCCGGGGCGGGAGGGAGGTATGGAAATAAGTAAATAAAAAGAAATAAAATCGCATGCAAATGTGAGTAAATATTTAATTTAATTTAGCCCCGGCTTCTGCGGTTCCACACGATGGGGCGGGCGTTCGACATTTGGCATTTGACGTGGGGCTGTGGCTGTGGTCGGTGTTTGTGTGGGGTAATAGCGGCAATATCAATTTGTTTTATGAATTGCAATGGCAATAACTTGGAGTTGGCTCTATCGAAACTCCCCTTAACACACGCAGTGAGCAAGAGACAAATCTACGGCGATACGAGTGAGTATCTCTGTGGGGCGGGCGGGCGGCGCCAATACATTTTGCACATTTCTTCCGCTTCATTTCCTGTAAAGGAGCGTAAATTTCATAGTGATTGGATTTTATCAGTGTGGCCTCATCTTTGACACTCCGCACCGATATCCAGCTAGGGGTAGGACACTCGGAATCGATTGGTTACGCAAGTGAAAAATTATTATTATACTCGCGCAACGGCCGCAAAGGGTAGCGGGGGTATATAGGGATTTTGGGTAACTGCAATTGATTGGAAAATTGAAATAATAATAGGTACTATTAATACTAGATGTACAATTAATCAAACGAGAAAAGCAAACAAAACTAAGACTGACTTTTGCTGCTAATAAATTAAACAAAGTTAGTTAACGTTTATTTTTATTTATAATTTAAATGTTTTAATTTTGTAATATCTAAAACACATAGAATAAAAACCTGTGAATACCTTTTCTTTTTAGTTTCTCCCCCCATTTCATAGGATATCAACTATTCGTTCATCCCCAAACATTTATCGACACCCTGCACTTGTTTATGTTGCGTATTTTTTATGTCTGGCCATTACTGCAAAAATTGTTAGAGATATTTTTATGATGCGGGGATAGAAGGACGATTCTGGTTCTGGCTGCTGAGCTCTGAGCTCTGAGTCCTGAGTTCTGGGTTCCCTTCTGCGTTTTTGGCTTTTGTCAAGTCCGCCGCCTGCTCAATGCAGCATCAAATTGCCGGCTCGTGTGCGCGTGTGTGAAATGTGTTTTGATTTAGTGCAGCATTTACATAAAAAAAATTTCATCAATTTCCCCTCGAGCGGAAAGCCGGAAAAACGGCAAAAGGGGGTAATTGCCCGGGGGAATGGCAGGCGACTATCTCCGTTGGCTCATCGCCTCCTCGTGACTTTGATGCATAACTCTCGACTTTTGTCGATCGGTTACGCTGATAAATGCTTCGATTGGATTAGAATATATTTTTGTGTGTCCTTGGACGGACCGCCCTAAGCCGGTGGGCGTGGCAGGACCTTTTGGGCCAAAGCGTGTGCTTTGGAAAATTGAAATTGCCAACGAGCGGGGCGGGACGGTCATTGAAAATTGAAAGTTGTCATGGGGTCTCAAGGAAAGCAAAGAAAAAATTGACGGGGAAAGTGGAAAAATGGAAATAACGCAGCTGTTGAACATATCTAACACATCTAAGCCCGGGCTTAGCCGGGGCGTTCCCGCCCTCAAAGGGGGAGCCGTGGAGCGTTCATGACAGCTGAGGTCCTGGCCAGATTTGTCACAGTCTCATATCTGTGTTTTGGCCGAAGGATTTGCGAGCCTGATAAGCCGTCCACTTATGTCACAATTTGCATTTCGGTTGATTCCTTTCCCGTTTGGAGGAATGGCATTCCAGGGACCACCAGGGGTTGCTGATTTGGGGGTTCAGGCTGGGTTCACCTCAAGCCAGCCTGTATTTACCAAGCCCTTGCAATCCAATTGGATTTGTTTTGTTTTTTGTTATACAAGATTTATTTGTTAAGGTAACATTGACTTTTTAGTGTGTGGAAGTTAGCCTAAGTAAGAAGCAAACAATTAAAATATAGCACTTTAAAAGGAAACTTCTATTTAGAAGACTTTAGATGATTATTTATCATTTATACTATACGTATACATTTTTTCTAAAAAGCATTTAAAGAAATACAAACAATTAATATATTATATTAAATATTTAATTTTTCTTTACATATATATTTTAAATTAAAACAAAGTTTGTTTAACAAACACATCTAAATATAAAAATGAAAAAAAGTCAACTCCAAAGAATAAATAATCTAAATCATTCTAAGCATAGAAAATCGTTGGTTTTTGGACCACTGCCCCCTTATGGCCTTCATTCATTTCTGGCCTAATGGCAGCCAGCAGCAGCCCCCAATCTGACCGAGGCCAACAACTTTAATTTAAATTTGATTACAACTCAAATTTATTGCCCACATCCTGAGCAACCCAAACCCAAGGAGCTGAGCGGCCACATGGAACTTCGGTTCGGCCTCCGCAACATATGCATGTGGCGAGGGGAGAAAAAATAATCTGGCGGTGGCCAAAAACCGACGACCGTCATTAACCACAAATCCTTTACTTAACAGTACGTAAATTTTTGGCCTGGCCCGCCCCGAAGATAAGCCAGCCCCCGAAACCGAAACCCATTCGGGACGGACGACCTCGGTTGGGGTTTATTTATATGCGCATATCATTCGACCTTGACGGGAAAACTGAAACCCACTCGAGTCGTAAAGACCAGGGAGGGAGGGGAGGGAACTTGTCTAATTAAACACTCCACATGGAGAAATAAATTTGGGTCACATCGTTAAATAAATATAAGTGGGTCGGTGGTCGTCTGGCCAAAAGCTCTAGCGCTTTCCATTTCACGATTTACATAAAATCACCAAAAAAGTTAATTTATTTCAAGCCTTTTGGCATTTTGGCATTTCGGCTTATTGCCCTTTGTGCGTGTGTGTGTGGGTGTGTGTTGCATGTTGACATAAGCCTGAGCTCATCTCTGGCTCCTTTGTTTTCCACACCCGCCCCAAGGCCTGGCAACGTCTTTAAAGCGTCAACCTCAATTAAGATATTAAAGGGTTGCCTAGGCTTCAAATAAAACCTGTCCGTGGGAGGAGTTACAGGACTTTCCCGGGGTTGGGAAGTAGTCTTGTGTCAATGAAAAGGCTGCTGACTAAGACATTAAATGGATTTAGCGTAACAAAATTATCCTAAAACTTGATTCCGTGCGAAATTATAGGTGGTAATGGGTTCTGGTGGAGTCTAAAAAGGTCTTATTTAAAGGTTTAAATTTGGAAATAATTAAATTTCTTATGAGGTTTGGAAAAACTGTTGACTTTTGATATAATTTAATTATATTTGTTAGCTATTCTAAAGTCTAAAATGTGACCCATTTTTTTCATAAAAATGTAAAGGATTACATCGTCAAAAATTGGCAAAAAATTAGGAATCGAGTTTTGAATGCAGAAAAGTTCTCCATTAAAAACTAAGAAGAAAAAACCAAACCAGACTGAAATCCGTTGAGTTTAAGCCAAGTTACGATCAAAAAACCACTGAAGAAGTTCGCGATTTTTGATGAACCCATTAAAATAAAAATTAAAGGGGTTACATCGTCAAAATTGTAAAAAATTGACCAAAAATTAGAAATCGAGTTTTAAATGCAGAAAAGTTCTCCATTAAAAACTAAAAAGAAAAAACCAAACCAGACTGAAATCCGTTGAGTTTAAGCCAAGTTACGATCAAAAAACCACTGAAGAAGTTCGCGATTTTTGATGAACCCATTAAAATAAAAATTAAAGGGGTTACATCGTCAAAATTGTAAAAAAAGGACCAAAAATTAGAAATCGAGTTTTAAATGCAGAAAAGTTCTAAATTAAAAACTAAGAAGAAAAAACCAAACCACTTCGAAATCCGTTGAGTTTAAGCCAAGTTACGATCAAAAAACCACTGAAGAAGTTCGCGATTTTTGATGAACCCATTAAAATAACAAGAAAGGAAGCTAACTTCGGCATGCCGAAGTTTAAATACCCTTGCAGTAAGTAAGAAGAAGAAGAAAAACCTTCTGACTTTTTCGTTTTCTCGGGTACTGACATAAGGTAAATGTTGCGAAAGAAAAATGTTGCGAACGAGAAATGTTGCGAGCGAAAAATGTTGCTAACGAATTTAATGAATTTATATATATATTCCTATGGCTGCTATATGATATAGTGGTCCGATTTGAATAAAATTAAAACCGAAATTCTGGAATAATACAACATGTCTATGTCTCAAATTTTATGAAAATATGTGAAAAATTGGCTTAGTTAGATTTTTTCATCATTATTTTCTGATCGGTCCTATGACAGCTATATGATATAGTTGT
>VNJV01017249.1:0-10653 GCA_008042635.1 Drosophila nikananu
ATATATATGTTTCTTGTACCTGTGCGGTAGGAGCTGGCTTGCGAGGGCCGCCCGGACTTGGTGGGGAGAGCCGTGGATTATCCAAGCCGCTAGGCAGCCAATCATTCTTTACTGGAGGTGGCAATGGCGATGATACAGTTGCCATGGATACGTCCCCTTTTGGTTTTGGTATTTAAAAAGTTAATAAGCATAGCCATTTGAGAGGTGAATATACATTGGCTTACCAATAATCTGCAAGGCATCCTTGCAGGCCCGGTACATTCGCAGCATTTCTTCTCGTCGGGTGGCCGATTCAGCCGACTCTTCCATCATTTGTGCCTGCAAAGCAAGTGCCATTAATTATGCAAATATATTACCACCAAAGGTCATCACTTAATATACCATACCTGATCACCGGACGCATAGAGATGGGCCAGCAGCTCGCCGTTGATAAAGTCCTTGGCATTGTTAATGATCAGCATCATAATGGCCTTGGGCACCATATCGCGGGTGGTCTTCGTTACGATCTTCATGTACGAATCGACCAGGTTCCGTATGGTCTCCACCTGGCGTTCCAGCTGTGGATCGGAGGAACTCTCCTCGCTCTGCGACTGCGGTTTGCGGAAAGTTTCGTTTAAAGAAAGGGTTTGGTGTGGGAAATATTCGATTTGATTGAATTGATTTGCCATTGATTTTGTAAAAAAGAAGAGCATAAAGAGTGCAAAAATAATGGGAAACCCAATTGTACAACAAAATACATGTATATGTGTTAGGGTGTAAATATATGACTTAATAGTTAATTAGTGCCAGATAAGAAAGCAATTTGAATAGAGATTGATTTTCTTCAACGAATTGTAAGGTCTAAAATTCTGTTCAAAACAGGGGAGTGCCCACAGAAAGCGCCAAAGGTCACGGTGGCATTTCAAAAGTGCGCCCAAAGGTAGGCCACAAAGGATTAAAATATTTTCAAATTTCTAGCGATTTCAGTGGCACTCCTGATAAATTAACAAAGACATTCAATTGGAAGTTTGGAGCATCCTTCTTAAAATACCAAAATTAACTCAAATTATATTGTCATCTATTTAGGAAACAAATATAAAAACCTACTAAAATAATCCAAAACTCAATAAACTCCTTCTTCAGCTAATACTTTGAATATTCCAAGGAAAGTCAGAGAGTAAAATAATAAAGTTAATCTCATTACTGTTAATTTTATAATATTAAAATTCGAATTGCAGCTGTTCCTAATAAGTTGTCTATTTATTATCTGTTACATTTTGTTTCCAAATGAAACACCTTCTACTACTAAATTAACAGAACTTTCTTTCCTTCAGCAGGTGTGTAACCAAAATAATTAATTAATTAACAAAAGGAAAAGGAAAAATAAACTTTGGATAAGAGATTACACACCCCTCCATTAACTTCAAGAATATGAAAATATAAAATAGATGACCAAGAAAATGACACAAGACTAAATACTTAAAGCTTGTCTAAATACTTTCGTTGCATTAATAAAGAAGAGTTAATCTTAAAACAAATTTTGGAGGTCAACACATACTTGTTGCTAAAAACAGAACGTTTTAAATATTGATTTGTATAGATTTTTTTTTATTATTGGCGTTTTATTCATTTTTTTTTGTGGAAAAATTTTGTCGTTTTTGGTTGAGGTACGAGGAGGGAAAAATAGAAGAAAATAACATAAAGACAATTGTTAAAATAAACAAGTAAGATAATTCTATGGTCGGAGTCATCCGACCAGATTGTTTTTCCGTTAGTAAATTGATTATAAATAGCGTGTTAACAATTACTAGCTAACATGGCCATGGTTTAGTTAGTAGTTGGAAGCTCTTCTTAACCCTCTTAGCGAATATTATAATTTTGGTTAATGATATGGGGTATATACATATATATCAGGTATATATATATTTAGAACTCCAAGGCAAATGGAAAATATATGGTAGGATGGTAGGATTTTCATATTAACGTAGTTAGTTTCCATAATTTAAATATTCTGGGAAAGTATGTTTTTTGCTTACAGCCCCAATGTAATGTTAGTAATGAACAATAATGGTATATATTTATAAATATATGGTAACAGAGTCATATGTTGTATGTTTATAAAAAGCAAAATCACATTTTGTAACACAATTATATAGGGGTTACCTTAAATCGTGTTAATATAATATTAGTAAAAAACGAAAACAACACTAGAAAAATATAAACCACTTACATCAAATATCGGTTTGCTCTGATAATAATTTTTGCAGAAATGAATTTTGGGATGCAAAGTCAACAACTTTGGGTTCTACAAAAGTGATTAGTTTTCTCAATTAAATCAGAGCAACCCCCAATATTTCCATGAATCTTTTCTTCAAATTATATTTAAATCAAAACGAAAAAAAAAGAAACAAAAGAACATTTCCAAAGTTACTTAGATATTCACACAAACCTCTTGTCCTTCCTGGATGAGTGATAATGCATTTAGAGCATCAATTTGGCGAGAGATATTTGTTTGTTGATTTGGCCAACAACAAACAACAACGGAACAGCAAGAAGATAAGATATAAAATATTGGACAATCAAGTTTGTGTAGGTTTTCACTATATTTTTGGTTATTAATTAGGTTTAACCTAGCTTGTAATTGTCTAATTTTAGCTGCAATATTTTGTTTATTATTTATACACCGATATTCATGTCCATAAATATCTTTGTATGTATTTCTCAGCCTACCTTCAGTTAGAGAATAATTAGATATGTTTTTCTTGTTATTTATAAATGGCTATTTGGTTTAGGATATTTTTTAAACAACACAGTATTTAAGTGCATTGCCTTTTAATACACAAATACGTAAGATATTTCAAGTGTAAGTAGTAGATTTCTTCGTTTATAATATATATTCTTCTTATAAATTAAATATACGCACCTCATCTCCGTTTTCTTGGGTCTCCTGCTTTTCTGGATAGACACCGGCCCGCAAGAAGGATGCCTTCCACGACTCAACATCCTCGACTGTCTCGCAGGACAACTCCAGTTGTTTGTAGTCCTAGAAACACCGCAACACACACACACACACACCGCGCCATTGTTGTTGGGAGGAAAGAGAAGAATTTAACAGAAACAAAAAGAAAAGAAAAGAAATCAAATTAAATGTATTTTTGTTTCCATCTCAAAAAGGCCTATTTGAATCAAGAACAAGATCTGGACCAAAACTTGTGTCTATGTTATATATATCGTTGTCTCCTTTGGCTGCTGCTTTCTCTCCTTTGGCTATATATCTGCCTAGTTTAATATTTAATTTCGTAGTATCTATGGGCATTGCCTTTCTAGTCGAAATACCCGCATAAGTGTCCTCCGAAAGGGGTGCCTGCCATTCTCTTAACCTCAAGTCTTGTTGTTGCCTTTGATGTTTTATCAGAATCACACGATATATTCAGATTATTAATGTACTCTTTAGGTCCAAAACAATTAACTGGCCCGTGTAAACAGGTATTCTGTAGGCTTCCTTGGAGTCCCAATAAAGGCTCGTTAAGTTTTGGTTGCGTTCTCGCTGAAGTCTCGTTGCTGTCTTATAAAAGTTTCGTTAAGTTTTTACAAAATAAGATTGTAAGTGCATGAAAGGCGATGCAGTAGATGCCCTTGTTGGAGTATCTGAACATATCCTTCTTAGAGTGGGAGAAAAGAGAAATATAACTTGAATCAGCAATTGTAAGCGGACATTCTTTAGCAGCCTTTTCGCTTCGGGATTTTAATGCACTTTTAATTAAAAAATGCTTGCTCTATCTACTAAGATCATTAAAGCTTTATGAAGTTAATATTCAAAAGGTTAATAGGCTTAAGATCGGTGCTAATCTATAGTGAACGAATCAAAGGAGCGGTTTTATTTACAAATGTGTTTTTTATGGAAATAGCATTTGATATACTTGTGAGGTCTGCAAATTACACTGCTAACGAATTTCAACTGAAAACAATTTGCACTTCGTTAAGGTGGAGTAGCTAATCCTCACATAATATTACCCAGAAACGAGCCAGCTTATTCTCGAGACACCTAAGTGAGTATACGCAGCCGTCTGATTTTGATAAAACTCCAAATCGTCTTCTTCAAATGAAACCCCAAAATATATTTAGATTCCGTGAGAGTAGGATTCTAGTAAAAGTATTTAAGAATTTGAATTTTTCACAAAATTTAACCCACAAAACTATAACTATAATGAATAAACTTTCCCCCTCGGTTATGTATAGCAGCAAAGCAAACCTGAAACAAATGTAAAATGTTAGATATCTTCAACGAGGGGGTTGCTTGGTGGTTTTCTAGCACAGAGTTAAATGGCAATAAAAGCAATAAGATTCATTAAATACATTAATGAGCAGCAGCAGTACAAGCCAAAGGATTACTTTTTGTTTTAGGAGACTTAGCTACAGAGTGTTTCTATAGGTCGACGCGCGATGCTTCATGAGTTTCAAAAAATTGATGTGAAGAAAAAGCACAAGGAGCTTACGTGTGCTGTTTTGCTGTGGGCAAGCTCCTTGGCCTTTAATTTGACTCAAATGTTGATAAAAACATAGTAATTTTTATATATTATACAAAAAAACAATTCATTGATCTCGATCTGTTTGCCTCAGACTATGGAATTAACAAAAGGTTTCTTTCAAATTGGGTTTAAATCGTTACGTTTGAATTACTTGTATTATTACTTATTTTCGCAAAAGTTTACTTTGAAAAAAATTGGTCTTGGTGTGTTTTAGTTTTAGTTTTTGTTTCGTTTTGTTTTCTTATTATTAGTTTTATTTTATTTTTTTTTCTTTTTGGTTAATTTGTTGAAAGAAGTTTAAAGTTTTTGTCTCTCTGTTTTTGATTCATTTGTTTTGTTTCTTTTTTTTCTTTTAGTTTTGAAATCATTTAAAATTCATTTTTTTGTATGCTAACAAAAATTACTAACCTTATAAACATTACGTCCATCGGGACTAAATAAAGCAAATGTGACACGTCTAGACATTGACATAAAGCCCTGTTCAATATCGCGCAACTTTAAACCATCCAACGGCAGCATAAATTTCTTTTCTTTCTCATCCTCGTCCTTATACCAGGAGATACTCTCGGATGTTAACACAAACCAATAAGGCCGCGATCCGCCTGCGAAAGACACATTGAAGCTTGAATCAATAAATGTTCAAGGAGATTCATTTCAATAAAATGATGTATTCCAACACTGGTCTTTATGAAATTTAAAAAATTTTAATGGTTTAAAAACCAGTAGATGCTTGCATTTTTTAGCCTAGCTTTATATCCAACTCAAGACTGGAAATACATTATATATTCATTTTACTACTTTTAAAAACACACACACATACCTTTCATAATGCCAAGATTTTGTATAACCATGTGACCCTTGCGTATAACCTGATTACCAAGCTGCCGCGTACCGGTTTTATTGGCATTTTCCGATTTGTTTTGGGCGCTATTAATTGAAACAATGATTAGTACATTGCTGGAGGCAATATCTGAAATATCTCATACTTAGCAAAGCCAATAAAATCCTCATGATTGGTATTCATGTAGGCCAGCTCAAAGTCGATGAGAAGCAGTATTTGCTCCTTGCAACTGTGCTCCCGTTGGCGGACATGCGTGGTAATAATACGCTCCGTTTCCTCACGCAAGCGTGGATACCGGCTCATCTATAGAGTTCGTATATATTTATTAACAAATAAATACATATCGATGTTGCGTTTAATTGAACTCACCTTGGCTGTGCACATGCGAACGACTACCGACAATTCCTGCACAACTAGATCGACACACTTAATGACCGGCTCCTTGAGGCATGCTATTTGTCGCTTGACAATCGCCTCAAAGGCCATATCGGGCGTGAAGAGACCGACACGAATACCATGAATATTGCGAATGGCAAATGAGATCTCTCGCCGCAGCTCCTTCTCGTCGCAGGCCATCTTTACAATCTCAAAGCGTAGACTAGACAAACAGAGAGTAAGTATGGTAAGTATTTAGAATACGATTGTTGACTCACCGTTCATGAAAAATGCGATTAATTTTAGCGCCGCCAGAGAGCTCATTGGTGTTGACCAAGGCGGAGCCGCTGCCCTCGATTGTTCGCTCAAAGTCCGATTGCAACTGCTGAATCATTCTGTAATGAAATACAATTTTAATATATTTTCAAAAAAATATTCCCTGCACTTTGTAGAGCTTACTGGAGCATGGCCTTGGTTTTGATGCTGGCATCGCCAGGCTGGAAATGCTTAAACTCCTCGACCTCCTTCTCTAAGGTCAGCATCTGCTTCTGCAATTTATCCCGCAGGCCCGGCAACGTGTCCCTTATATGGTTGGTTAGTTGCTGATTAAGGACGCGCTGCAAGTAGGGAGTGCCCAGGCGATCGGCCATGTGACGGTACGATGGATGGCTTAGGAAGAACTTGCGCTCGGCAGCCAGCGCCATGTGTATGTCCTTTCGTCCCTCGATATCCTTCTGTGATCGATTCACCACACCAATATATCCGCGTCTCAGCGGCAGCAGCTTGTTCTCGAGAATATCCCTCGCATCTGTGCCCTCGTCCATGAGATCTAGCTTGGTTATAACGCCAATGGTGCGAACACCCTGCGGATCCACCTCCTTGGCCAGCTTTAGGGCATCCGAATTGGCCAGATCTGTGTTGGCCGGCGTTACGGCCAGAATTAAGCATGTCTCTTTCCGGATAAACTGGAAAATCATCTGCTTGATTTGATGCTCGATGTCCACGGGCTGATCGCCGATCGCCACCTTGGTTAATCCGGGTAAATCGATCAGCGTGAGATTGAGGACATGTGGCGAATAAACGCGCAGATTAATTGGAATGTTCGAAATGCCTTTATTGCTGCCAGTCACACGATCCGTCTCATCTTCGATCTCCTTGCGTATCTCATCGAAACTGGAGAACTTTTTACCCTTACAGTGAAGGAACTCGCCATATTCTGTTGGCGTTAATAAATGCATTGTGTTAAAATGATTTGTTGTAGAATTGATTAAAGTAATAGAAACTTACCGGTCACTCCGTTTATCAGTTGCAATATCAAGGGCCGACGAGTCACAATACCAGAACCACGTGGTAAGAAGTCCCTTCGAACAATAGAATGAGTCATAAGAACAAATAATAAAAGTACGCATACAATGGGAAAATACTGCCGGAAACTGTTTGAAATTATCCCTTGTTCGACTTACGGCTTACTCCGTAATTTTAATAGTTCTATGGCCCTCCCAATTATCTTTTTTTTCAGGAAAACAAGTCATTTCTTGTATCTATTATAACGAGAAACTTAGACCCTTTATCTAGTCTCTTTTACATTGTAACGAGTAACTTAAACAATCTAGAGTCTTGTGTACTCCTAAGTCCCCTATGTACTTCCCAATATTTAGTTTGTTTAGAATAACAAATAACGAGTAACTTCTACTTGTAGTATGTCCACATAAAAACGAATATCTCATAGTAACGAGTAACTTACTCGTACCACAATTACGAAAAACAAACGAGTATAGGAGAAGTATTTAAAAACCTGTAACGAGTATCCCTACAGCACTCGACGGGGTCAGGATATTAAAATATTTTTAGATAGGTACATAAATGGGTTTCCAAGATATTTGGAATTCTGTAAGCCAGGCTCTTGTGTGCTTACACATTATTTTTTGACCCTGAGTACATACATACATACATACATATATGTATGTATATGGGCGCATGCGCATTTCGAATTTAACGGGATTATTTAGAATATATATATATGTAGAGAGAGAACTTATGTAAGCAGCACGCGCTGTTTGTTACAAGTTAATAGAACATTTATAGAATGACAAAAGGACGTTGCAGAATGTATCAATATCTTATCTCAAGTAAATAGATAAGGATAAACCAAAATAATGCAATATACTACATGTGAACACAGATATCTATGTCTATAATTCTATTTGTTGGTTATTATATCAACTTTTACTTTCATAATTCGGAGTTATTTTATTTGGAAATTAAATACAAGTGAAAGGGAAACGAATACATTTGGCCAAAAGATTTAAAACCTAACGGAATATATATTTCTTATCATTTACGTTTATGTTTAATGGCAAAGTTCATGGTCACTCCTCGAGATACATACATACATCAACATACAAATGTACATATATAGGAATTTTTAAGAGCGAAACGATAAAATGCAAGAAAGTAGACTCGGTAACATATATATTGATTTTTCCTATCGACATTCTTTTTGGGGCGTTGAAGCCATTGTATTTGTGTTTTGAGAGTGTGGGCGGTCGGTGGTCGACACAGAGAGAGAGAGTGGGAGAGTGGGAGAGAGAGAGAGCGCGCGCAAGAGCCTAATATGTATAAAAATGAGAGCAATGACATTAAAAAGACCCAAAGACGACGGCCCAAACGGGGTTGATTTTATTGTTAACACTGATTTTTGGTCGAATTTCGTTAACTTATAGTTCAGGCCAAAAAATGTATGATTACACCGCCTGCCTCAGCACCTGCTCCGCCATTCCACCGAAAAAGCTAGATAAACACCACTGTTTTCGATGGCCACTGATAAGACCCGCTCGGCTATTGTATGTACACAAAGCGTACACTTGCATAATTGTGCGATTGAAAAACAATTAAGTTCCCTAGCTGCCCAGGAGTCTCTCTCTTTCTCTAAAAGGAAATATTTTTCCATATCCAATTGGTAGTTTTTTTTTCTATGCTCTTCCAGTTCGATTTGCTCGTAAGCCAATGTTTTTAAAGCAAAGATAACAATGTTTAAGGGGGGTTTCATAACCTGGGAACCCACACAACACTTAGGTAAACAAACAAACATCTTCAGGACAATATTTGCATTATACTTTAATGTTTATGTATATCGATGTTTACTTACTTGCCAACGAAATTCTCCAAGACCGAACTTTTGCCTGCGGATTGGCCACCAACAACGGCGATTTGTGGCAAATCCAATTGCATGTGCACGCCAAGCGATGTGAACGCATCTTGCAGCTTGTTTACAATGGTTATTAGATTATCCATCGCGGCGAGATTTCCCCGACTGTTGTTCCGGCCTCAGCAAAAAATAATCTATATGTTTTCGCAACGATTTGGAGGATTCGAGGTGTAGATGTCCAACGACGGCGCTGCGCAGCGGAGAACGCCTACTACTACTTCGACCCCGTTTTTCTTTCTGCTTTTTCGTTAGCTCAAAAGTGGGCTCTGGCGAAACTGCAAGTGCTGCCGATTCTTGTTGTTATCAAACTGTTTTTGCGTCTTTATGTGCACCTTGGGGTCCTCCTTTCAACTTGTCCGTCACATCAGCTTCTTGCACATTGATTACTGGTTTGTGTGTATGTTTTTCGGGTTAACTATCATTGAGATAAAAAAAAAGAATATGCGTAAGCCGTGCGCACAACAAAAATCGCTTATGTGGTTCTCATACACACACACTCGATATCACGTAAAAGCGATACCAATGCAAGAAAAAAAAAATAAAAGAAAAAACTTTGCTGCTCACAAACAATGAAACCCGCAGAATGCGTTATGCGGACAAGTCAGGTCTCCGATTTTCAGTTGGGACTAAGAATCCTCCATGCACATTCACACAACAGTTAGTCATTAAAAAGAAATATATACATTTGTGTATGTGTACAAGTTCAACTAACGAAAAGGCAACTGTTTGGGTGACACTGCGGTGAGTAACCGATTGCATGCAGAAATGTTCTGCGCCCGCTGCGTACGCCCAAATTGTAATTTATCAAGTAATTTTCACTGCAATTATTTTTGTGGACCACTGACTAGCATTCAACTGGAATCTTCAATGAATTTAGTGTTGATAACATCAAAATATCAAAGTATCGATATTTTTCCCGATGTTTAAAAGTTACCTCGAAATGTTGGCACCATGTGTAAAATGTATGAATACCTCTACTTTATGGCACCAATATATCGATATTTTTCTAATTATGATGTATTTATATACTGATTTTATGAAAAAATATCGAGTTCGCGATATTTTTATTAATTTTACTTTAAAAAAAATGCCAAAAGTTTGCCACAAATTAGAAATCGAGTTTTGAATGCAAAAACTTTCTCCTATAAAGACTTAGATGAAAAAACCAAACCAGACTGAAATCGGTTGAGTTTAAGCCGAGTTATGATCAAAAAACCCTTCAAGGTGTTACCGATTTTTAAGCCAAAAAATTTTAAAAATCTTCAAAAAATTAGAAATCGATTTTTGAATGCAGAAAAGTTTTCCTTTAAAAAATAAGAAGAAAAAACCAAACCAGACTGAAATCGGTTGAGTTTAAGCCGAGTTATGATCAAAAAACCCTTCAAAGTGTTACCGATTTTTAAGCCAAAAAAAAAGTAAGGGGTACATCGTCAAAAAATTTCTTAAAATCTTCAAAAAATTAGAAATCGATTTTTGAATGCAGAAAAGTTCTCCTATAAAAAATAAAAAGAGAAAACCAAACCAGACTGAAATTGGTTGAGTTTTAGCCGAGTTAAGATCGAAAAACCCTTCAAGGTGTTACAAAAATTTCTTAAAATCTTCAAAAAATTAGAAATCGATTTTTGAATGCAGAAAAGTTTTCCTTTAAAAAATAAGAAGAAAAACCCAAACCAGACTGAAATCGGTTGAGCTTAAAAAAAAAGTAAGGGGTACATCGTCAA